>PVLA01014654.1:0-29252 GCA_004027455.1 Hydrochoerus hydrochaeris
CATATATCACTGTGATACGATGTTATCAGTTCTTCTGGGACTATGCCCAGAAGTGGAATAGCTGGGTCAAATGGGACTTCCAATCCCATGTATTTATTTGCCATTTGTATTTCTTCATCTAAGAACTGTGTATTCATCTCAGATGCCCAGTTTTAAAATGAGTCTTTGAATTCTGGGGATCTGATTTTTTAAAATTCTTTATATGTTCTAAACAGAAGTCCTTTGTCCAAGGGACAATTCAAAAGATTTTTTTCCAATTTGTGGGCTTTCTTTTCACTATGCTTGAGATTTCTTTGACATGTAAAAACTCTTTAATAGGATGTGACCCCAGTTATTGATTCTGTGAAGTATTTCATGTTTGGTTTGATTCTTGTTCATAAATTCTCTACCTGCCACTAGGTAGTCAAGATTTCTACCTATTTTGTCTTCCAACAGATTTAGTTTTACTATTTTAATATTTAGATCTTTGATTCATTTAGACTTTAGTTTAGTGCATGGTGATAAGCATGGGTCTAGTTTATTTTTCAGCATATGGAGAGCCAGTTTTTCCAGCACCATTTATTAAAGAGATGATCTTTCTTCCAGTGAATGTGTTTGGCCCCTTTACCAAGGATAAGGTGGCTGAGTGTATCTGTAGTTATTGTTGTATTTTCTAACCTATTCCATGGACCTTCAGGTCTGCTTTTATTCCAGTACCATGCCGATTTTATTACAGTAGCTTTATAGTATAACTTCAAGTCAGGGATTGTAATGCCTCCTGTCTAGCCCTTATTGCTCAGAATTGCATTTGCTATTTTAGGTCTTTTCTGGTTCCAGATCAATTTTAGGAATTATTTCTCTAGATCTGTGAGATATGCTAGTGGTATTTTGATTGGGATTGCATTGAATCTGTATAACAATTTTGGGAGAATGGCCATTTTTACAATATTTGTTCTTCCTATCCATGAACAAGGAATGTTTTTCCATTTTCTGAGATACTCCTTAATTTCTTTTTCGGGGTATTATAGTTTTCCCTGAAGAAATCTTTTACTTCTTTTGTTACATTGATTCCTAAGTATTTCATTTGTAGTAAAAAGAAAGCAAGTCATACAAAGTCCCTGGACTCAAACAACAATACAGCTACATGTTTTCTGAGTTTCTTTTTCTTATTTATCCCACACCTGAAGTTGAAGAAACCAGAAAATTAGGAATGCCAAATTCAGACAAAAAACAGCAAGTGCACCCAGCTCTCAATACTTAGGAGTGGGGTTGTTCAGTATAACAGAACATCTGTGAAAAGTAGTCCATCTATTATTGTCAAGCACCAATCAGAAAACTACAATGCACTCCTTAACAGACAAGTGAATGCCAAATGCATAGCTGAGGGCAGCCATCATAGGTTGACAGGCAATGACATAGCAAACACATGACCTCAGTGGACAGAGACTGGAGAGTCTGCACTTCTGCCTCCAAGCAGGATTGAGTAGTTTCTCTTTTCCTGCCTAGGCACTCTGGGAGAAAGACAGTTAAAACAGAAATTAAAATAAACATTGATGCAGCTCATGAGACAAATTTATCTAGGTTTCTGATAAGTGAAAGGAGATAATCACAAAGGACCACATATTTTATAACATTTATTTGTAAGGTTAAGAATATGAATCACCTTAGAGATGAAAATAAATTGATGGTTGCTTAGGGATATGGTGGAGAATTTTCAGGGAAAGTAAAGGCTAAATATGAACTGCCATGCTTCATTTTGGAGGAATAAAATTTTTCTGGAGTTGATCACTGTGACATTTTCATACTCTGAAAATATCAAACCATTGAGGTTTATACTTTAACTAAGTGAATTATGCAATCTATTAATGTATCTGCATTATGATTACTAACCAGGAAGCCAGTCAATTGTTACACTAGTGTTGATCTGATGTGAGATTTATCTACATGTATCTTATTTTAAAAACTGCAGAGATAATATTTACTCAATAGGAGGCTACTGAGTAAATAATTTACCCATGGTCATAAAATTGTATATAAACTTTGATGTACTGGATAAAAAATTGAAAACAATCATGTCCATTCTATAAAGTTGATAAAAAACTTTAATAACAATATGATGAGATGAGATTCTTAAGTGCCAATATTTTCTAAGGCAGAAATTATAAGGAATACTTTTTTTATTTCTGAGACAGTGTCTCATTTTTCAGTTTAGGCTGGTCTTGAACTCATTTTGTAGCCCAGGCTGACCTTGAACTCACAATGATCCTCCTGCCTCAGCCTCCCAAATGCTGGGATTACACATATGAGCCGCCATGCCTGGCTTATGAACGTTTGTTTTTTAAACTCTCAATGAGTCTTTTAAATTGCTCTACATGTTAAGTTGATGTGTGAAGCTCTCAACAGTAGAAATATGCTATAGATTTGATTTGATACTTTAGTCTTGCATGTAACTCAGCATTTATGTCCATGATGTTTTAAAGAATATTAAATGAAATATTTTACTCCTTTGCTTCAGGTGTTTCACAGAGGTGAGGCTAAGTGACTGTAACTGAATGCTGTGCTGAGTTGAAACATGGCTAGGCATGGAACACACAACCACACACACTCTTGTGAAGGCTGTGGCTGTCAGTATTCTTGGGTGGGTTTCTCACATTACAATGCAGCATCTTCTGTTTATTGTTGAAATCTTTTTACCTTGTGACACCCCTGTTTCACCTTCCTCAACTAAGAAGTTACAAGCAGCTATGGTTGTAGCTCAGTAACACACTGCTTGACTAACACATGTAATGACCTAAGTCCCTGTAAAGAAAAAAAAAACAGAAATTATGGCATGATACAATTTGATATAGGAATATTAACATTGGTAGAATACAAAATATTTTTTAAACCCAGAGAATTTCTGTTCTGCAGATAATAATAGTGAAATTTATAGTCAAATTCCTGTATTACTGTTTCCTTTCTAATTTTCAGGAACTTCTTTAATGATAAGCTCTGTATTTTAATTATTGATTTTATCATCTTAAAATTATTAGACATCTCTGAGTTATGTGTGATAGTCCTTGTGATCTCTTTAAACACAGTGGTTGGGTGTTTTCAGTAAGTGTGACAATACTCAGACAGTGTACATATTTCAGAGAAATATTTTTCTCATCTTAGCCTGAATGAATGATGCAGCCTAGAAAAATAACTATTGTCTTCAAAATTTCACAAAGAATTCTGTCTTTCCCTGTTGTATCATTTAAGTGCTGTTGTTTTACCTGTTCTAATTTGCTACTCTAGTGTTGGCTCAATGAAATGGCTGAGTAAAAATGCTTTCTTTTCCATAATATTGGAGTCTAATGGCTTTCTTTTTTATTATTTTAGTAGCTTACATCTTATGTACAGTGGGTCTGGGGTCTAGGAGTCCCAAAACTCATCCTTATCAGAGCTGAAAGAAAGTGGAGTCAGTGAAGACTAGGGCATGGCAGAAATACTTTTATTATAGGCATTGCAAGAAGGAAGGAGTTGGGGTGCTCAGAGCTGAGACACTGCTGAATCTGGAGTTGGGGTCCTGTTTCATAGGGGTCTCATCTCCAACTCAGAGAGTCCAACCTTGATTGGTTGCTAAATTTATTGCTGGAAGCCAGAGTAAGTGGGCTAAAATTGGAGTTTGGAAGTGAAACATTTTTGAGAAGTGAACTTCAAGAGAGACCAAGTACCCACATGGAATGGGAGTCAAGACCTTAGGCCATCAGCTCAGCATAGCAATAGAGGCATGCATCACAGCCTTTGTACATCAGCTCTGCTGCCTGCTGCTTGCTGATACTTAGAGCTCCCTTAAGGGTCTGGTCCCTAATCTAATCCCACCTAACAATTCACTGTCCCCACATGCCAATATTTTGTCATTGCTTTTCCTTAAATTAATGGCACAAATGTCTGAAGCACACAAAAAACAATTAAAATCTAAGAAGAAAAAATTGTTGGGAGAATCAATATTTTTCTTCCTGACCTTCATTTATCTCATTTTCTCCCTGGTGGACTTGTACCAACAAGCCATTTATCACATCCATTAAAACCCAATCCAACCAAACAAAACAAAACACAAATGCAAACACAAAAAAAAATCTCTCCAATTTTTCTTCCTCAAAAAAGATTTCACATGTGGTAGAAATTACAACAGCAAGCGGAAGCACCAGAATGACACCCAGGATTTGCACATAGATTTATTTAACATTAGATGGGTACTGACTAAGAATCAACTGTTCCTCAAAAGGTCAGGCCTCAAAGGCCCAGGAAGGGAAATCAGGGCCAAAGAAACAGATGATGAAGCCAGTGTTGGCTGCAGATCTATCGTTGCCAGTGCTGTGGTTGGAGCTTGAGCTTCAGGGCACAGGTCTGGTTCTTTCCAAAAAGCATTTTGGCTGGAGTTAATTATTCAGTAAATCATATCCCTGGAGGGAGCTTAGGAGCACAGGTTTGGTTTCACTGGTGGCAGGTTTCCCAATAACAGCAGGAAGCATTAGCAGGAGAGCTTCAGCTAAAATAAGTTTGTCCAATGGGACAGCAGCATATCCAGCCTGACTTCATTCCTACCAAGGCTACTTCCATCCATAAAAAGGGTGATTTTATGATTTTATCATCTTAAAATTATTAGACATCTCTGAGTTATGTGTGATATTCCTTGTGATCTCTTTAAACACAGTGGTTGGGTGTTTTCAGTAAGTGTGACAATACTCAGACAGTGTACATATTTGTATATATTTGACAGTGCATTTGTCAGGGGGCCCACTATTTAAATCTGGTTGGCCAGCATAGCACATGATACCTGGACAGTTAGGTCTTGGTCCTTTTCTGCTTTCTTGATCAGAATAGTGGCTGTTAGGGAGAGAAGGCAAAGGGGGAGACAGCCCTTAACAACTCAGTGCAAGTATTTGCACAGGTATCTGCTGGGCACCCCCAGTGGCTTAAAGTCTGAGTAAGAATCATTGCTTTTGTGACCTCAAGGATCCAAATTCTACTGAATCCAGCAACTCCAAAAAATACAGAGATTTATCTTGCAACCAGTTTCTGTCAGATATTGCAGCAAAGTTTTTGTGTGTTTCCAGCAGGCAGTTTGGGTGTCATGAATCAGAAGTGCAATGATCTCCAAAGAGGTTAAACAAGTTTTGAGCCTCTGGGAAGTTGCGTACAAGTGCGTTGACTTTGGAGTTCAGAATGGGGGTCTTTCCATTTACAGGCAAAGAGGCACTGCCTGATGGGAACCAATCAAAGGCATAAGAAAGCATTTCTTAGATGCAGGTAGGTATACCAGAAGACTGTGGGTGGCAGAAGACAGAGGTAATGTATATGAAGGGCAACCACAGTGACACTGACAGCTTGGAGATCCTGAATGGGCTTTACAGGCAGGAGAGGAGTATTTTAGCAATTTGACAGTCTACAAACATTTTGTGATTTTGAAACTTCTGGATATGTGGTTGAATTTCTAGTACAGTCTCTTGTGGCATGGGATATTAATTAATGTTTACTTTTTAAAGTATATTCCTAATTACTTAATATTAATGCTTTCTAATCTCCTTCTGGCTTCATGATTTATCACATATTACCTTAAACACCTTGTATCTATCATCTTTGTGGTGGCTTTCTGTTTGAGCAAAATATCTTGTCCAAAATAAGCTGAGTGACATTTATTTTATTCTTTTGATTACTTGAATTATCTCTCTGTGTTTGGCATAGCTATACTCATTTATTGTTCTTTCCTTTTTTTCCTTTTAAAACATCTAGTAATAAATAAAATTGTATATATTAACAGTACAAATACACCACAATCAAATTAATTACAGCATCAATTACCACCCATCTGTGTGTATGAGTGTGTGCGTGTGTGTGTGTGTGTGTGTGTGTGCATATATCAGTTTGGTGAGGATGCACAAACTTCACCACTCATCAGATTTCATGTAAGGAACACAGCAGCTATGATTTTAGTTACTGACATGTATATTAGATCCTTAGAACTTACACATATTATAATTGTTTCCTCTGTCTTTCCCTGTCTTCTAATCTTAAAGGTGACACAATCAGCACTATGCTCTCAGGTTAGATGAACTTAGTGAGAAGAAAATAAGAGTATTTAGTGGAATTTGTCTAAGTGAATTGAAACTTGAAAAATATCTACATATAACACTCAATAATATTGTTAATTGGATACATCTTATAGGTGATATGGCTACCTTAAATACTGATTAACTGCTTCAACAGCACAATGCTATTTATTTTTATGTGACACTGTACTATGTTTTAATTTTTTCAATGAAATACACTCATTAGTATTCAATGGTTTTATATTACTTTATAGAATTTTTTTCTATTTCATGGTACACTAAGGAAAAATTTATGAAAGATAAAAGTAACTCTATTTTCATGAAAAATGTGGTGACATGCAACAACTGTGTCCAAAATCAAATATATTCTCACCCTTATCTCATAGTGAAGATATCACACCACAAAAGACACAAAAGACACTTTCAAAGGATGGAAGATAAATATCATGTGCAATTTCTGATTCATTTTTGTAATAATTTTGAGAATGAAATAATGCAGTAAAAAATGAAAGTCAGGGAAAACCTGGTGTACCTGTAATATTAATTACAACAGAAATGGCAGCATAGATAAAAAGACAAAAATATTATTTCAATTGAAAGTAAGTATAATTATACCACTTTTAGATGAATAGGAAATAATCTATAAAAATGAACAAGTAGTTATCAACAGTGTTGACTGGAATTAAAGCATAAACTTGACCACTTTTATAAATGGTTTTAGAATTTATTTTAATTTGTATTTCCATAAGTGTCAAGAAAAAGGTCTAAGAAAAAGACATAGCTCATCTAAGTATTTGAGTTACTAAGGTACTGGTAAAACACATGTGAAAACAAAGGTGCTGACTGACCTATGAGTGGGACACCATGACTTGAAATTTTCATTTCAGTATATTCACAAATTTTAAATCAGCACACAAAGAATGAGTACTGAATACAATCACAAAATATACCCATCAAGATTATAAAGGGAAAGATGCAAGAACAGAGATAATGTGTACACAGCACACATATGAATTACACAGCACAATTTGTCCAGCAGCCAGTGATAAAAACACAAGAACACTTGTTAATTTTTGTGTAATTCCCACTGGTCCCTATAGCACATTCATTTTTCTTACCACCAGTGGTTTTTATTCTGCATTCTTTAATATAATTACACTATAAAATTAACTTGTATATGATCAATCTACCTGTCTCAAAAGAGACAAAGTTTTGTTTTTAACTTTTTGTTTTCTAGATTCAATTTAGAAATTAAAAATACCTGGTATATGTAATATGATACATTAATAAGTGTTAAACCCATTTTTATTTTTAATTCTTAACATTCAAACATAGCAAAGATGTATGTATATGACTTAATTCATGGGAATCATATTGTACAAAAATCTAAAAAAAGTATTGCATAAGTTATTCCAGGTTCTTTGTAGAGCACATTTTGCATCTTTGTTCCTCAAACTATATCAAGGGATTCAACATGGACATGACCAGGGTATAAAATATACAAGCCACTTTAACAGTCTCCCTGGAGTGAATGGATCTGGGCTGCACATACATAAATATCAGAGTGCCATAGAACACTGTGACCATGGTCAAGTGGGACCCACAGGTGGAGAAGGCCTTGCACCTGCCCTCTGTGGAGTCCATCCTGAGAACGGCCCACAAAGATTAACAAGTAGGACATGAGGGCCACCAGAAGAGAGGAAATCAAGTCAAAACTTGCTAAAATCAGAATTATCAATTGAATTTCATATGTATCTGAGCAGGGCAAAAATAACAAGGGGATACTGTCACAGTACAGATGACTGATGACATTATGTCCACAGAAAGAGGAAATCTTCATGATGACCAGAAGAGACACAAATGTGCAGTAGAAATAAGGAATCACCATTAGTTTATGGACATTCCCTTTGTGACATGATGGCAGTGTACAGCAAAGGATTACAATTGCCACATTGCAATCATAGGACATAGCAAACAGTATAAAAAGCTCATTAACAATGAAAATTAGAAAACCACTTGTGTGGCACAAAAATAATAGGAGACTGTATTTTGATCCACTACAAAATTTATCAGCATTTTGGTTCCCACAGATGTAGAGTAACAAAGATCAGTGAAAGTCAGGTATCTGAGAAAGAAGTACATGGAGGCTTGCAGTCTGGAGGCCACCTGGGAGAGCATGATCATGCACAAGTTGCCCACCAGCGAGGTCAGGCAGATGACAAGAAACAGCACAAAGAGTGGTGCCTTCAGCTCAGGATGATCTGTGATGCCCAGCAGGATGAACTCGGTCAGCACTATGAAGTTGTGCTCCTCTATCCAGGATGATGAGAAAAATCTATTTGATATAGAGACTCAAGTATGATCAATAGCTTTCCTGCATTGTACCCTGGGAGCTTTATGGTACACAAAGCTAGTAGAAGAAAGTACTTACAAACTTTCCCCTTGATGATATTGAAAATGCTCACATTTTTTTACAAATAAAATTATATATAAATAACATTAGAGTTAAAGGCATGAGTAATCCGTGGCTTTTCACTGGTTGACCCATGGTTTTTAACTGGTTGATCTGTGGTTGATTTCAGTCACCAGACAACAGTTTTCAATTTCTAGAAGCATTTTCTCTGTCACAAGTGAGAGTCGGGCTGTTATTGGCTTCCAGTGTTTGCAGACCAATTAAGCAGTCCATTATATCCAATGCCAGTCTCTCACTAACACCCCCTGAAAACAATTAGTAACACAGAAGTTGGAAAATCTGAATTAGGTATATTAATATGTAGACAATAAATGGATTGATATGAGGATATATAGTTATAGATGTGTAAAGCAAAAATTTGAAAAATTGATATTGAAGCTGAGTGTTCAATATGAGTGATGTTTACAATTCTTTATGTAATTATAATCTCAGGGTCATATATATAAACTACCATGAATAGAAGGTTTCAACTCTGGTAATATAAAAATGTCTAACCCCAAATCCCAAACCATGAGTAAACTGTAATCTTTGGGCAGCCTTAATTCCTCATGCAAGTCAGCTAAAAGTCCAAAATACTGGACAGATATTGGACTTTTATATGAACAAGAACAACAAAAACTGACCACAGCGATAATCCTATGAATGTAAGTACAAGAAACACAAGAAAATATATGTAAGATATGTATTCTATATTGTATTGTGCATTGTATTTTTAAAAATTTTTTTATTTAAAGAGAAAAAACAGAAAAAAGAAATATTACAGAATTTCAAGAAAAGAAGATAGACAGTAAAAAATCACTTGTTGATAAATTACATATTGTTCTTTTAGAAATAGTTTTTCAAGTTACAAAATTAAAGCACACAAAGTGAACATTCAAGCAGAGTGCAAACAGATCTGTTCAACAGTCCAGTAAGAACCTAGAAATATGGTTATCAATCCCACACACCTAAACATACATGTGCATTGTATTTTGTGTATGTTCTATTCAAAGGGTTACTTTAAGCAAAATAGAAATGTAATCTAAAAATATTTATATTTATATTCAAAACCAACATGTCATGACAGTTTACTGGGGAGAACCAGATAATTTTAAATGATTCCATATGGCTCTGTTACATATAATAACTCTAAATTCAAATATCTAATATTTTCTTTTATCATTGCTTTTGTTTTGCAAAGTCATGACAGTAACCTACTTGAAAGTTTAAATTAACTGTGTACGTATAAATTCTTCTAGACTCTGAATTAGCTACAGTGTCAAGTGTGTAACGACAGAGGAATGAGGACTAGCTCTGGAGGGGTGTAATATCTGTGACATATTCCTGCCTTCTCCCCATGCCACCCCAATCCATGGTAAAAATTAGGCAATGAATGTGTAATGTTTTAGATTACTTATTTTCTATTTTCATAAGAATGATTTGATGTAAATTTTATTGAAATATTCATTTTCTTCTATGTGAATTTTCACTATAACTGAGGAAATTAATTTGTATGTAAATGAATTCAATAGATCATGCAATACAGAGAAATCACAGTGTATTAGAAAAAAGTATTAACATTGGTCTTATCCAATGAGAACACAAGAAAAGTCCCATTTGGTTACAGAAAAACAGAATAAATTTTATAGGATTAAAATAATGTTCATGCACTAACAATAGAGACAAAATAAAATGCACATTAGACGCAATGCCCATTTCTAGGTGTGATTTAGAATGTCGTGCATGTAGGCAAAAGAAACTTCATCAAATTATGATACAACATATAAAACTGATAAATGTATGTATAATTGAATAGAAATATAACTGCATATATTAAAGATTAAAATTGTAGCATATGATGATGGGGACAGAATTTTAATGTAAAACAATAATTGATGTTCAAGATGAAGAGCTTGGGTAGTTTCTTTAAAAAGTGAAAAAACTAATATGCACAATAAAGCTTATAGTGAAGGTAATCTTATAGTGAGCTATAAACAAAAATAAATAGAATTTTACAGTCTATGTAAAGTTTTATGTAACTTGTATTTAAATAATTTAATATAGGTTTTTTTTAAGACTATCCCCCTCTATATTCTGACTTTATCCCCATGAAAAAACTGTTTTTGTATCAGAAATATGGAAACATATAATAATGGGTAGCAGTATTAGAAAAAACATTGAGTAAATTCAGCATGAAAAAAAATAAAAAGAAATCTTCAATCTTGTGTATTTGTTTTGATTTATTTTGCAATTATAAATGAAAAATTAAAAGCAAAACAAATCACATTTGATAAGGACATGTTTTCTTAGTAGTTTGAAAAAACAAATAAGTATCACCAGTTTTAGATTTCTGTAGAAAGAATCAGACTTTTTTATAGTTTTGCCTTTGTTGGTTATTGATTAAAATATTTAAGAAAATACTCAGACAATTTTATCTGCTCTTTATGAGGTGATATTGAAAAATAAACATAGCATCTATCTTAACATAAAACTGGCTTGAGTTTTAATACTTTTCATATTTAAATGTGAGACTGAAACTCTTTTTTGTCCATTAACAAATGAAGAAAGAATCATATGTACACCATAATTTTAATAATTATTATTGAGTATTAAATTACGTTTTCCAAGTCACAAAAGCCTAGATACCTTAATAAGTATGTGTCTGGAAGTACATTAACATGAACAGTTAAATAGCTTCTGCCCTATTGTTACAGGCAACTGAGCTAGCTAGAAATATTACAGGCAGTCAGACAGGTCTAGGCACAGAGGACCAAATGTCTTGTGACCTTGGAAGAGACACACACCTCTTGCTGTGAACAGAAGGCAAAACAAAGGCAACCACACCCTGAATATAAACCTTAGAGATTAGGTATGGTTCACTTTGAGAAGCCAGGAGTCACTAGCCCAACCTTCTATGGGAAGAGTCACTAATCCCTAAAGAATGCTCTTTGCTACATGGCACACTTCTCCATTTGTCCCTGATCAGTTTTATTGGTCAGTCTTATTCGTTGACCATAGCTCTGTCCTGAGGTAGGTTTGTTTACAATATAGGCATCCAAGCAGCCTAATTGATAAATTTGAGATTTACTTAGCTGAGCTCAGTGACCACCCGTGAACCCCTGTTTCAGAGTTCCACCAAGTGGCACCAAACTGGAAAGTTACAGAGCTTTTCAAACAGAAAACCACAAAGCTAGACATCCTGTTGGAAACAATTCAGCTAGAATCTTACATTAATTTTTGGTTGATACCTGTATCGTGCTCCTTTGTTGAGCAGGTTAATTTTTCTCTTATAGGTACAGCTCATTCTACTTTTCTCATGGGACTTGTACCCTGATTAGTGTTCCATTTTCCTGGGTCAAATACAGGACACTTGTTAAATGCAGGGCTCAAGATGGTGTATGTTGTGCAGACTCTCTCCACAACTAAGGGAGACTTGGTTATTTTCCATTATGATTCATGTCACAGAAAACTCACTGAAGGTCCTCTTCAAAGCATAAGTCACTGTAGGAATGGTGGCATCATCTCTTTTTTGGTCAAGTAACCATGAGAGCTCTGGCACACAGAAAATGCTGGAACTCTGCTACTTCTAAGGCTATCGATTTTATCTCTGACACAAACCTTGTGTCTTCTACCAGCACTCCTGATGTTAGCATCCATGAAGATTTCTTGAGAACACAATACTTAATATCCTTACATCAAATGGATTGAGGAAATTTCTTGCTGATTGTTAGTGTTATGTGCTAGAGGAAGGTATCAATTTGGTATTTTGAGACAGTAAATCAGAGCACATTTTAATGTGTCTGTATATTTTGACTACGCTAAAAGTACAAGACTGTTAAGAAGCTACAAATTGATGAGAGACAGAGACAGAGACAGGCAGACAGACAGAAAGAGAAACAGGCAGAGAAAGAAAGAAAGAAAGGATAAGAGACAAGAAAAAAGACCATTATACAGAAAGAGAGGTGAGAATTTGTATTAATACTCAGGTAAAGGCCTTTATTATGGAGTAAACTAAAACAGTAGATAAAATCACAGTGCAAAATGGTGAATGCTTATACCAGTTCTTTAAACATTTCTAGGGAAAGTCTATATGATCTAGAAACTACATAGCACAGCAAAGAGACCATTAAATATTCAATAGAAGAATCATAAGGAAGAAATAGAACATGTTGATTCAAATAATAAAATTTTCAGAAAGTAGAAATATATAGCATATGTAGTCTTTGTGGTCCAGCCCTATGTTGATTTATGTGTGAGTCAACTCCAGTATGATCTTTGCTTTATATTTCCTTTCAGTGGAAAATAATTTGTGTAATGATGGGTATCACATAATATTTACATAAATGTATAAATTGTGTAATGATTAAACTAGGCCAGTTAATACATTCACCCTCACTTTTAAATTCTTTGTGACATGAAATTTTAAAATATACTGTTTGAGAAATGTTAAAATAGATACTATACTAAATATAGCTACTGAACTCTGCAGTATATCACCAGAATTTATTCCAGTGTCTGAAACTTTGTACACTTTAAACAATGCTGCCTGTCCCTATTCAGCTTCCATTACTCACTATAATCTCTATTTCTTTTTTTATGTATTTTATTTTAAGAGAGAAAGAAAAGAAAAATTTAAAAAGACAAAATAGAAAAAACAAAAAGAACAGTAGAATACAGAGTTCAAAAAAATTAACATCATAAAGTCTCTAGTTGATACATTACATATTGTTAATTTAACAATAGTTGTTAAAGTTACAAAGTCAAATCATAAAAAGTGGCTAGACACTCAAATATTGATAGTACAAACTCTTCTGTTCAATGGTCTGACATAAGCTCAGTAATAAGGTCATCTATTTACACAATGTACATACCATTATATCCTTTAGAGCACTTTCACTTTCAAGGTTACAATATCTATTATATCTATTATACTTTTATATCTATCATACTTCTACATCTATTATACTTTTTGGATACCATTATCAGTCTGTTCATATTTTTTAATACTAGAGAGACAATGTGATATTTACTAATGTGAGTCTTGTTTATTTCACTAATGAGGATATTCTCAAGTTGCCTTCATTTACCGATAAAGGCCTCAAGATCATCCTATAATCTCTATTTCTATAATCTTGATTTTGTGAATTTATACATATAAAGAATAAGGTATTTGTCTTTGTGTGCCTGGACAATTTTACTTATCATAAAGTCTTCTGAATTTATTCATGATGTCAAAGTGACTGAATTTAAAAACACTTAATAGTAGTAATTTTCATTTAAATACCACATGTGTTTTTATTCAATCAGTCATAATTGGGCACCCATCATACCTTGGCTACTATGAATACAGCTGCACAAATGAATACAAACATTCTTTGACAACTTGTTGTCAACTTCTTTGTATAATTGCCCAGAAGTAAAGTTGCTGAATCATATAGTAGTTTCACTCTTAATTTTGATGAGAACTTCCAAAAATTTGTCTGTGTCTGTACTATTTTGTATTCTCATCAACAGCATGCAAGAATTTCCTTTTTCTTCACATATTTCCTAATAGTTATCTACTACTGCTTTGATAATGACCATTAAATAGGTGCAATGTGATAGACCTTGGCATTTTAATTTGAATTTCCTTAATGACTGATGATTCTAAACAATTTAACATATACTTGAGGTTCATTTGTATGTTTTCATTTGAAAAAAATTCTTTTTTATACAAGATTATGTGATTTTTTATTCAGTGGTGTGATTTTTCATTTATTCATTATGCCTCCTTTAGGATTAATGTTTTGGTATTATTTTCTCCCAATCTGTGGGTTGTCTCCTCACTCTGTTAATTGTTTTCTTTGCTGTGCAGTTTTTAGTTCAATGTGAATTGGCATGTTTCTTGCACACATAGCCACATACCAGAAAACATGCAGTGGTGCAGATCAGAAGTAGCACATTTTTATGTCATTTTTCTCTTTTTACTTGTACCGCCTGTACTTTTAGAGACATATTCAAGAAATTACTGCCCAATGGGAATACTACCCAAAGTAATCTGCAGATTCACTGTGACACCTGCTAAAATTCCAAAGTGATCTTTTATAGAAATGGAACAAAATTCTAAATTGTGTAAAGACTCATAAAACAACCCTGGATAGCCAAAACAATCTTAAGCAAAAACAAACCAAAAAAAAAGAGCTGAATACATCATTCACCTGATTGCAAAATACGTTGAAATGCTCTAGAATCAAAACAGTATGGTTCTGTGATAATAGTAGCCACATTCACAAATAGAATAGTTAAGAGGGCTCAAAGATAAATCCACATATCTACAGTTAATGATTTTCAGCAAAGATTCTGAGAGCACAAGATGGGAAAAGGACAGTTTATAGGTGAACTGGCTATTCACATATAAAAGAGTGAAATTGGAGATTTATTTCAGCTCTTCAACAAGAATCAATTCAAAATGAATGGAAAATTTAAGATAAGATTTAAATCTATAAAACTACTAGTACAATTATTTAAAATTTGCATATTAGATAAACAATTTTTTAAATTTAATTTGTGGGGAAAGGAGCCTGACTATGATTGAAATGTCAGTATTTGTGGAGAATGATCCCATCTATGAATAATTATCAACATACAAACGTAGGAACATGAATGTCTGGCTGATTAAATGGATCCCATAAATAAAATGTTGTCTAAAATATTTTTAATCTGGTAATCTTGCAGAATCATGCAGAAGACAAATGACTGCATTTAAAAAAAACTAGTATATATGCCACCTTTTCCTCTTAAATGTATGATAGTGATTTTTAAAAGAGACAGTAAATGCAAACCCAATATCAGAAACACATTTAATTCTAGTTATAATGGACTACTCATTTCCCAGGGAGAAAATAGTTTTTGTAATAGAAACACATAAAATTTTGTAGACTCATATTTTTAATGAATGAAGAATGTTCAATAAATTTCACATCTGGTGAGAAACTGACATTTGGTATAGCTGCTTTAGCACAAAACAGAAATATGATGCTGAAAGATATATAGTATTGAAGATTTTTCTGGCTGTAATCCATATTTATTTTGCAGTGTTTGGGATGTAAACTTTTCTCTGCACTGTTCTGAATTCAACCCAGTGTATTCTCTATAATTTGATGCTTTACACCCTAAGGACAGTCATAAAGGGCAAACATTGTATGATGATTCAAATATCTAAGTAAGATTCTTTGAGCATTTTTATCATACAAAAATGTGATTTTCATGTTTTTAGTCTTACAATTATAAAAACAAAAAAATGCTTAATATGATATCTTGATATTTTAGGCTGTGGCATAATTCAGAGTAATAATAAATTTTGCTAATATCATAATAGAATGTTTACCCCTAAAATTTATGTACATGCTAAGAACTCATAAAATACAACATTACTGAAGAGAAATAAACATTAATACTTTAAAATTTCATACAGTATAGGTGTTAAACTGACACCTATTATTTTACAGAACTGATGTAAAATTTAGAATGGAGAAAAATATAGATGGCAGTCCTGCAGATTGTGTGTTCTCTGATTCTAACTTTCTATATATTTATGGCAAGATTTGTTATTGAAACTTAGATTTACAAAGTCATCCCTATTGCTACTGTTCTTCAAAACTCTTTTAGCCAGTATTTCTGCTGCTTCACTGAGAAAAGAGAAAGTTAGGCTAATACAGCTTCAAGTACACTGTGTGACTGTTACGTTCTTTGATGTTTGATCCTCTGCACTTATCTTGCCCATAACCTTATTATTTGAAACATGTAATACTCATTAAGTGATTGCCAGTATCTCATAAAAAATCTTAAACAGATTTGAATTAAATATCAAGTATTATTTTGACTTCTTTATTATATCCTGAGAGTAATGTTTCTAAGTACAAATAAATCAAATATAACAATTTAGCATTTAAAATCTCTAAATGGAGTGAATCATACTGATAGATACATAATTCTGAAACAAATTAAAACCATTATCATTATTTCCATGTTTCTATAGTTCTATTAAATAGTGAGGATTGCAGCCTTGTACAGTTTAATGTAAATATAATGTAAAATGTAATATGTATTTAAAGTAGTTGTGTATTGTAATGCACTGTTCAAATCTTTTATTTAGTAAAATTCATATGTGAGAGGCTATATTCTAGTTTTCTGAGTATGTGTATAAATTTAGATAACTTTTATTTAAAATCTGTCTGCTAATACACATTTTACCATGAAATTGTGATTTTTAAAATAATGAAGAAATGATCATTTCTTTTTCTTTAAAGAAATCTCCCTAGTAAATACAGTTGAACAATATCATTATCTGTAACTCTTCCTTTTTTTATGTTTGGAATATAAAAGTTTTTTCACTAATGTACATAAGTAACTTAAGAAAACAATTACTCATAAATTTAGTAACTATCATAATTTGAAGATTAAGCTTTAAACATATTAACTATTTCTGCAAAACTCAAAGATTGACAGAAATTTCCCATAAAACCTAAGTTATTCGTCAAGTAGTTGAATAAACTGAATGGATCTCATAATTGAGTTTACAGAGCATACTACATTTTCTTATCAAGCAGAAAACATAAAAAGCAGGTTTGTTTGCAAGTATTAATCATTGGTAATATTAGTAATTAATAATTGATAATGTGACTGTATAGTTTTACTCTGGTATGCATGTCACTTGTAAAGAGGATGCTTTTATCAAACTACTGTCATAGGTTTGTTATGATTTATATGCCATTGGGTCAATATGGTTGTTACTCCTTGCCAATCTGAAGTCAAAATTAGCACTGATATCTTACAGGTTTAAAAATATCAACATCTGTGCTATTTTAACACTCAATGGAGAATGTAATTAGGGTTTGAGTGTAGTGAGTTTCAGATGAATATTTTAGACATGGACTTAAATTTATGATTGAAAAACACTTCTTTATATTTAACTGTTCATAGGAAGAACTTACCTTTCTTTCAATGATTTAATGAAAAATCAGCTAAAGCCTAAAAGGTTTTATTTAGTAATAGTAAGTTCTTAAACTTTATTTTTATTTGTCATACATAATTGTCACATTCTTCATAGGGAATTTGTTCCTGTTTATGAATATCTTAATTCTTTTTCCCTGTTCCCTTTCTTATCTTTTAATCCCTCTTCTTTTCATTTACAAAAGCTTTGGTTCCCTCATTTTCCTTCCACTCTCTTTTTTTCTCCTGTTCCTTTCCTTTTACCCCTCCTTGCTTTTTCCCCTTCCCATTAGCAGACATGCATCATACTTCTCAATAGCTATCCTCCATTTTGAACCCCGATTACCCTTCCCTTTGAGATAGCTTCCTGAAAGAGTTAAAAGCATCATACCATAGTGATAAACACACATTCATGTTTACAGTGGCATGGTGTATAATGGTTAAATCCTAGAAACAGCTCATATGCACGCCAACAGATGAATGGGTAAAGAATATGTGGTATAGAATGGACTACTAACCTGCCACAAAGAAGGATAAATTTGAGTTATTTGTAGGAAAACTGATGTATTGTGAGATCATTATCTTAAGTGAAATAAATCAGACCCACATGCTTAAATATAGAAAGGTTCTTTTTAATAATATATAAAATAATCATTTGAAATCTAGTCCTCTGTGACAAGCCTAACTTTGGCTACTCTTTAAGCCTGATCTTTTAGTAATTTCTTGCATGCCTACATCCTTCAAGTATGTTAATTTGTTCTCTTTATGAGAAAGTGGAAGTACTGTCTTGATTTCATCACAAACCATTCCCAACTACTAGGAAACTTCTTGCATCAATAACCTCTCTTGGCCATGCCACAATCCTCAGATTGTTGTAGGATCTTTGCAATCTTTAAATATTACTTCTCTTAGAGTATTGTGGCACAATAAAGAAGCAAAAGTATGGAATGAACAGGTTTATTGAGCTGAGGATGTGGAAAGGAACACACAACCCATGGTGGCTGGGCTGTCTCTTTTGACCAGATAAAGAGATGCGGACCTCTGATTGAAGTGGCACATGCGGTGGATGTTGATGACCTGTAAGGAACTGATTGGAATTCTCTGTGCCTGCCAACAAGAAGAGGAGTGGCAATTAGGGCTGAAAAAGAAGCAGGAAGTAGTAAGCATTCCCACTTTGGCCTTCTGCCATTAGACCACCACCATAATTGTACAATAATTTATACTAGGATAAGAACCTTTAATTCCTGTCTTTGTATTATTAGGAAAAGGACAAAGTATATCTCTTACTACTTCCTACTGAAAGGGGGTGCCATATTGGGGTTTAGGAAGGTTGACAGGATGATGGCTGATGTTCATTTTGAAGCTGGTACCAGTGTTTTAGCCAGGACAACTATATCATTGGTGAATGCTCTCATCCTAGATTGGAGAAACAGAGAGACAAGGTGCTATTAAGAGTCAGGCCACTATCATAATTAAAGGACCCAGGAGATATAGAAGGAAAGATGCCCTTGATCCAAATGTGTCATTCCATCAGGGCCATGGTGAGGTAGAATGTGAAAAATAAATGTGAGGTTGGGAGGGGTGGAGTCATGAGAGGGAATTATTTTTCCATTTGAAAGGGTAAAAGTTAAAAGTGTAGGTAGGATTTGTCTTTGCTCCAGAAGTTGAGCTGAAAAGAATAAGAAGCATGAGAAATACAAGGCCTGACAATTGAATCATGTTTGGGAAATTATAGAGTAGTGGTGGGGAGGGCTATGGCTATGTCACTATAAGTGACACAAGATCTTAGACCTACAGGAGTCTCATGTTTAACTCAACAGCTGAGAACAGAGAGAACTAAGATAATTACAGTGAAATAAATTAACTAATACAATCTAAAGGATCAGGAACCAAATAGGATAACAAAACAGAAAAATTGTGGCTGTGGGGCCTTGGTGAGATGGAGACAGGAGATAAGAGATGAGATGACCACTTAGGATGTTTAGGGTCAGGGGAGTTATAGCTTAGCTTGAGTAATGTGGAACCAGGATGGCAGTCCAGTGACCTTGACCACTGTTGAAGTTCTGAGGAAGACCAGGTAGGGGGTCACTCCATTTTAGTTGTAGTCCTATTGAGAGATCTGAGAAATAAAGGCTGGGCCATTATCTGACTGGATACTCTGAGGTAGACCAAACCTTGGAATGATTTCTTGTAATGGGACTTTAGTAACTATATCAGCAGTCTCTCTGGTTGTGGGAAAGGCTTTTATCTATCCAAAAAAGTATAAACAAATGTGAGAAGATATTTGAGAGGTTTGTGGGTGGGCATCTGTGTAAAATTTACCTGTCAGTTCTGACCAGGGGTGTGTCCATAAAACTGATAACTAGGAAAGGAAAGGGGTGGTATGTGTCCCTGAGGAGATGTTCTAACATAGAGATGAGAGGTGTAAGTTGTTGAGACCTGAGGGTGTCTGTGTCAGTCTACATAAACACAAAGGAATACTCACAATCAGAGTGTAGGGGGGATGGTAAAAAAAAAGGCATCTTTAAGGTCTAGGACTGTGATGTGAGTGGTAGAGGGAGGGATATGAGAGAACATAGTACAAGGGTTTGGCACCATTGGGTGAATTGGGGTAACAGCATCATTGATTACCCTAAGGTCTTGTACCAGATGGTAGGACCCATTAGACTTGAGTACCAGGAGAATGAGAGTATTGTAGGGTAAATGGGTAGATTTAAAGAAACCATTGTGTAAAAGATGCTTGATTGTAGGTTTAAGTCCTTGTCAATACTTGGGAGCTATAAGATATTGGGGAATGCAAGGAAAAATTGAAGGATCCCTGAGATGAATTAAAGTAGTCATGGCATGGGTAACATGGGTGGGGTTGGAGGTATGGGTCAATCAGAGAAGAAGGGAGCACATTGTGAGAGTGTTTGGAGGACTACAGCTATGGGGAAGGAAAAGGTAAAGGAGTATTTAAGCTTTTGAAGAAGATCCCTACCTAAAAGGGGTGTGCAACATGTTGGAATTACTAGAAAGCTATGGGTAAAGAAGAGAGTCTGGAACCTGCATGAAACAGGCCTTGTCTGCAAAGGCTGCCTAAGTTGGCCATTAACACCTTTGTCTGCAAAGGCTCACCTAGGTTGCCTAGGTGAGAAGGACACCTTAATGGGGGGGGGGCTGTGGGTGCCAACCCTCATCAATCTTCAGCAGCAAGTTCAAGTAGATCAGGCAGTGATGAATCCAGTGATGATGAGATCTCCTATGAGGGCAAGGATTTAGAGGATGGCTTACCCGCTCTCTGGAAGCTAGGCCAGTCACTTTTCCAGTGGCCCTTAAGACTGCAGAAGGGGCATTCTCTTTCCCAGTGTCCTTTTTGTCACACTTGAAGCATGGTCTGAGAGGGGCTTAGGTGGCTCCACCTTGTCTTGGTTTACCTGTCTCAGAGCTCCAAGAGTCATTGCTAAAAGATCAGATTGCTATTTTTCTTTTTGATTTTCATCTCTGTTGTTGAAAACATGAAAAGCCATATTAAGAAGGTCTCCCTGTGGAGTTTGAGAACCAAGTTTTGCCTTTGTCTTGAGATCTAGCTCACAGCAGGAGGTATCTGTCTCCTCCATGGTCACAAGGCATCTGGTCCTCTATGCTGGCTACTTTGAGGCCTTAGCCCTGTCTGACTGCCTACAATATGTTTAATTGACTTAGCTTCCTGTGGCATTTTTCCTCTGAAGAAGCAACCCAAACTTCCATGAGGGCTGAAAGGGGTTGAAGACTTTAAACAACAGTCAGGGATACACTGCAGAGCTTTAAATTAGTAGCCCTCAGTAGATAGCAGGCATTTTCATCTTGGGTAAGTATACAGTTTTAAGTCTAAAGTAGACAAAGGCAAAGAATCAATTAAGTATGCAGGAGCCAAATATTAGAATCAATGGGATATTTATGAGTATAATTTTAATAATGGCTTCCCATAACAAAGATAAGGGTAAGGTCCAAGGAATTTTAGAAACTGAAATGTCATTCACTTGTTATATACACATTTAGGTTTTAGAGTTGTATAAAGACCTTCTGTGTTCCTAGAATGTCTACTGCCATTTGATTTTGGAGGATGGCCTGTTTTATTAATTTTACCTTTCTTTTTAGGAGATAAATCAGCTGTGGTGTCATTTAAGGCCAGTTTAGTATAGTTAATTATGGCCCCAATATGCATTATATAAGCTTTTTCTGGAAAAGATCTGGTGGATCTCAGTAAAAGGAATCTAAAATGAACTTGTATGTTTGTTATGATGCATTGGGGTTTGGCACCTTTGAGGCAAGAAAAAGCTTTAATCAAAGTGTGTATAATCAAAGTATAAAGCATGTATAATAAAAGCATTGGCAGTAGGGTTGACAGTTAAATTTAGAAACTGTATTTAGGTTATAGCAATTGTAACTCAATGACTCCATTGTAGATGGACATTATATAAATTTTCATTTTAAAATTATCATATGACTGATGACCTTATGTTGGTTTAACTTGAATTTCTTGGCTGGAGCACAAGAAAAAAGATGTCTGGATCTGAAAGAAAATATTTATCATCATAAACAATCCCAATTTTGTATTTGAAGGCATGAATATACCATCAAATCAGCAACAATGAATTGTCTTAGTCATATGAACTTTAGTTGGGGTGTCTCCAATATGGATATGGAGATTATTGGGGCTTCTAATTAATTAATAAGAGCTGGATAAAATTACCAGGTGGCCACATTCTTATTCATCAATTGAAGTATTGTCCAATGTCTCCTCATCTCCAGGGATTTTGTTTAACCAGTTTTAGCATCATTTTGACCAGCTGGCAACCTAGGTGGAAGCATGCTTTTGAAATCTGTAACCCAAATAAACCTTGATTAAATGATCTGCAAATATAAAAGAAAAGGAAAAAAGATTGTTGAGCTCAAAATAAAAGGAACAGCTGTTTACAGGGCAGATAGATGGGCAAATATGAACAGATGATCTGTAGAGTATAAACAGACTGGACCAACAGACAACAGTTATATAGACTGACAAACATCTTACAAAATCAGAGTGCACTCAGATATATTTGGCCATTTGAACTATAGTAAATAGACTACTGTGAACCTATTTGTAGATTAATTGACAGAGATCTGTTGAAATAAGAATAGCAGAAAAGGAACCTAATTTATGTTTACTCTGAGATAGATCGGTGAGAGGAAAAAAGAACATGCATATGAACTAATCCCTCAGGACCAGCCTGTTCATGAAGTGGGAATAGGGATTGAGGCTGAGAAGGTTGTGGAGTAGGAGGTATAGATGGCCACCAAGTAGCCAACCATCTAGCAGGCATGTATGAGCAATTACCCAGTGATTGAGTATAAAACAGCCACTTGTCACCATGTGATGGGGAAACACAAGATGTTGAGTAATCACTGTGTGACCCATAGCAAGATAGCTGCTGCTGGTGATACAATGAGGGAGCACAAGATGGTGGCTGGTCATCATGTGATCCACAACAAGATGGCTGCTGCTGGTTGCATGATGAGGGAATGCAAGATGGTGGTGCACTGTCACATCGCAGAAGGCCATAAGATGGCAGCTGTCCTCTGTGTGAGCTGCAGCAGGATGGCTGCTGAGAACCATGTGGCCTGCTAGGTGACTGAAACACACAAGACCAAGTATAGTGACCTGGCATGGAAAATGGTGATGCAGGAGTAGGGGACAAAGAAGAGCCATCTGATGGAATAGATGGCTCAGGTGGAGGGAATTGAGAAATCTGAAAATGGAGAGAGAGAATAAGGCAAGGAGTAGAGGCAACTGGGGGTGAAGAAGGAGGAGAGGATGGCAGAGGTGGCACAGAAACCTCTAGCTGAGAAAGCTGTGGGATTTGGTCTTCGAGATATGTGAGAGGAGCCATAAAAACAGGAGACACATCATCTAAGGGGTCTGGTTGGGAGGGAGGGAGAGTTTCTGGTGGAGCAAAGCAATCCAGAATATTTGGGCCATCATACAAGACAGAGTGAGGGAAGGATACATTATCAAAGTGAAAAAGGCCTAAAAAGTGGGATTTCTGCCAACATGCTACCATTGTGACAAAAGCATAAATGAAAGATCAGGTTTTTATACCCTTTTTGAGGCCAAGAGCACCAAGTTTCTGAAACAGGCACCTCAGAGGTGTGTTTTTTGGGGGACAGGAAATGGTCCCCATTACTGAATTATAAGTGAGCTGAGAGAACAACTTCACCTCAGGACAGAAGAGCTTTAGCTCTCCCTCAAGAAATGTGGAACCTCTCCTGGATCACACCTAGCAAAAGAAGTCATCACCTGTTTTGAAAGTGTGATACAGAAAGTCCCAAAACCCATTCTCCTCAGCCATCCCCAAAACACTGTGGGGTGGGGTCCCAAGGAATAACAGTTTTGCCTCAGGCTGAATGGCCTATGGAGCATGAAAACTGGTATCTCTGTCCAGGAATAGCAATGGATACTTTTTTGATGCAAACTTGTGAATTTTAGGAATGGAAACAGAAAACCCTGGACAGCAGCTCACCTTGATGAGTGAGGAAGGTTGCTGTTGCATGCAGATTAGTAGTGGCAAGTAAACAGTCCTGGAGGAAAAAATAGGTGGTTCATAGGTAGGGTAGCTCGAATTAGGAGTGACTCCCAGGAGCTAATGCACTCTGCTATCTGAGTCACAGAACTATAATTTTAGTGTGTTCTGGTGCAACAGAGAAGAAAAAGTACAAAATGAACAGGTTTATTGAGTTGAGGATGAGGAAAGGTGTACACAACATGGTGACTGGGCTGTCCCCTTTGACCAGATACAGAGAGGCAGAGGGTTATATGACTGCTGGTTGAAATGATGCATTGGTGGATATTGATGACATGTGAGGAACCAATTAGAATTCTCCATGTGTGCAAACAGGAAGAGGACTTGCAATTAGGGCTGAAGAAGAAGCAGGAAATGGTAAGCATTCCCACTTTGGCCTTCTGCCATGTTAGACCACCACCAAAATTGTACAGTAATTTATACTGGGGAAAGAACCTTTCGATTTCCTCCAAATCTCTTTTCTGGACTTACCTATAAGAAGCCCCAACTAAAGAACAAACAAAATACCTTTATATCCTTTATGATCTTGTCATTATTTTGATGGTTTTTTTTCCATAAAAAATCATGTACATTAAATACTATAACTGCTATGCCTTCTACCTTGTGAGCTAATATGCCCACAGCAATTTCCATCCCACAGGGAAGCTATGGTGTTTTGCTCTGAGACTGGTAAGGCCATGCCCAGTGTTCCACATCACTGGAGGACATACCAGAAGGTTCCTCTGGGCCTATTTGAGCCTTACCTAGTGACCCTCCGAGTGGCTGGCAGCAATCTGTACTCTGTCTTGGGAGCCAAAAGTGAGCACAGTGATTTCCATCCCACAGGGAAGCTTTGGCCTGTCACTGTTATACTGGTAGAGCCCTGCTCAGCATTGCACATAACCAGAGGATGCACTGGAAGGTCCTTCCGGGCCTGTTTGGGCCCAACCCAGTGATCCTTAAGTGACCCACAGGTGCCTATGTTCCACCTTGCAAGTGGAAAGTGCACACAGCAATTTCCATCCCACAGGGAAGCTTTTGTGCATCATTCAGAGATGGGTGAGGCCCTGCCCAGTGACCTTAAGTGGCTGGGAACCCCCTGGTAAGGTCTGTCTAAGGACCTCCACTCAATCAGGGAAACTCCCTGCAATAGGGATATTCTCAACCCAAGGAACAACTGAGACCTTGCCTTCAGCTTCCTTAAGGGAATATAGAAAAATGACAAAATGAAAGAGGAAAATTTAATCTCAAACCTCCCGCCCATCCCAAGCAAGCCTAGGAGACATGGACATTGAAGAAAATGCAAGCCCTACACTTGAAACTCCTGAAATGATAGCAACTAAAGTAAAGAAACAACTCTGGGAAGCTATAAAAGAACTCAGGTCAGAAATAACTTCCAGATAAAAGAAGAAAAGATAAATGTAATGAAATAAATGCTGAATACATCTAAAGAACACAAAGTTTAAAAAGTAGAGAAACAATACAAAAAGATGGAGACCTTGAATGAACAATATAAGACACAAACAAAATGAATGAACAGATTCAAAGAGATATACAGGAGATCAAAAATTCCATCAAAAGCCAGCAAAACTGTCTCAGTGAAAGTGAAGATAGACTTTGAAACCTGGAAGACAAGATGGTTCACTAGCTAGTGAACAGGAAAGGAAAGATCTTTTAAAAATAACAAGGAATCAGGAAGTAACCATTCAACAGCTACAAGATGATGCAAAGAAAAACAAGATTGACAGGTATAAACTAAAAAGGTGACAACACAAATGATATCAAGAGACTATTTACAGAATAGCTGAAAATTTCCCAAACATTAGAATGGAAACTGGAATACAGATAAGTGAACTTATAGAATTCCAAATAGCCATAAACAAAATAAAACTACACCAAGGCATATACTAATCAACATCCCAGAAACCCAACATAAGAACAGAATATCAAAAGCTGTTAGAGAAAAGAGACAGATCACCTATAAAGGAAAGCCTATCAGAATCACAGCAGACTTCACAACACAGAAAATGAAGTCAAGAAGAGCATGGAGTGAAGTATTTCAGATCCTAAAGGAAAATGACTTCCAACCAAGATTCATGTGCCCTGCAAAACTGTCCTTCAAAGTGGATGGAGAAATAAGATCCTTCCATTAAAAAGAACAACTGAAGAACTTCATAACCACCAAACCAACCCTGCAAAGAATGCTGAAAGACATTCTAGAGATACATAAGAAAAAAAATCACTAAGCAAGGCAAACAATTAGAGTGGAAAGGTAAAAAATCAACAGCAGAAAGATAACATGTCAAAAATAAACCAATGTATATCAGTTATAATGACTAATGTAAATGGCCTCAGTTCACCAATTAAAGAAGCAGAATGTCAGGATGGTTCAAGAAACCCATATAACTCAAAAGGAAACTCATAGACTGAAAGTCAAAGAATGGAAAACAATACTTGATGCAACAGAACCCAAAAAACAGCAGGGGTAGATATTCTGTTTGCAGACAATGTGAACTTCAACTCAAGAATGATCAAAAGAGATAATACATGCTAGTTAGGGGAAAACTTCAAGAAGGAAGAGATAACAATTTAAATATCTATGCACCAAATTTGGGAGCACCCAGCAATACAAACCAAGTATTAATAAACGAAAAATCAAAGAAGCAATAGCACAATTATGACTGGAGATATGAATACTCATTGACACAAAGAGAGAAATCAACTAGACAGCAAATCAGCAAAGAAATAACAGAACTGAATCACACCTGTGAACAAATGGACTTGATGGACATATACAAACTGCTCCATCCAACAACATCAGAATATACATTCTTCTCAGCAACAGGTGGGACATTCTCTAAAATAGACCATATACTAGCCCACAGGACATGCTTAAGTAAATGCAAAGGAATTGAAATTATCCCATGCATGTAATCAGATCATAGTGCCATGAAACTAGAAGTTAATGACAAAAGAAACTGCAAAAACACCACAAACACATGGAAATTGAATAATACACTCCTAAGCAATCAGTGGGTCACAGTGGAAATTAAAGAAGAAATTAAACAATATCTACAAGCAAATGAAATGACAAATACAATTTGCTGGAACCTATTGGGTGCAATAAAAACAGTCCTCAGAGGAAAATTTACTGTGGTGAATTCCCAGATGAGGAAAACAGACGAACACAAATAAACAACCTGATGCTATACCTCAAACATCTACAAAAAGAAGAGCAAGTCAAGCCTAAAACCCAAAGAAGGGAGAAAATTATAAAGATCAGAGCAGAAATTAATGCTATAGAGACTAAGGAAACAATACAAAGAATCAATGAATCAAATAGTTGGTTCTTTGAAAGAATAAAATTGATAAGCCCCTAGTCAACTTTATTTTTAAACAAAGGAAAGGAAAAACTCAAATTCATACATTAAAGATTGAAAACGTTGAAATCACTACAGAACCTGTGGAAATACAGAATATCATCAATACCTATTTCAAAAATGTCTACTCTCATAGGCTTGATAACACAGAAGGTGTTATCAAGAAGGAATCTGTCAAGAAATGGACAGATTCCTACAAACATATGAATTACTAAACTGGATCAAGAAGATGTAAAACTGCTAAATAACCCAATTACAATTTATGAAATTGAAATTTAATTAAAACTTTACCAATAAAGAAAAGCCCAGGTCCAGATGGATTCACTGTGGAATCCTACAAGAAATTAAAGGACACTTAATGCCTACACTCTTCAACATTTTCAATGAAATTGCAAGGGAAGCAATTCTCCCTAGCTCATTCCTTGAAGCAAATATTACTCTAATATCAAAACCAGAGAAAAACCCAACCAAAAAAGAGAACTACATTGCAGTCTTCCTGATGAATATAGATGCAAAAATTCTCCATAAAATTTTGGTAAACAGAATGCAACAAATCATCAAGAAGATTATACACCATGATCAAGTGGGATTTATTCCAGGAATGCAGGGATGGTTCAACATATGCAAATCAATAAATGTAATTCACTGTGTCAATAGAGCAAAAAATAAGAATCACATGATCATTTCCATAGATGCAGAAAAAGCTTTTGATAAGGTCCAACATTCATTCATGGATAAGAACCTTACAGAAAATTGGAATACATGTTCTTTATCTCAATATGATAAAAGACATCTGTGACGAACTAACAGCCAACTTCATATTAAACCACCAAAACCTGAAAGCCTTTACTCTAAAATCAGGAACAAGACAAAGATGTCTATTATCACCACTCCTTTTCAACACAGTGCTGGAAATACTAACTACAGCAGCTACAAGAGAGAGAGATAAACAAGTAAAGATAGGAAAAGAAGTTAAATTATGATTATTTACAGATCACATGATATTCTTCATAGAAGACCCCCAAAACTTCATTGACAGACTCCTAGGTATAATAAATAAATTCAGTAATGTAGCTGGACACAAAGTTACCACTCAAAAATCAATAACCTTTCTAAACACACCCATAACAAACTCACTGAGAAACAAGAGAAGCCACACCGTTCCCAATAACACCCCCAAAAAATGAAACACTGAGGAATCAATCTAACAAAAGAAGTAAAAGATTTCTTCAGGGAAAATTATAATACCCCGAGAAAAGAAATTGAAGGGGATCTCAGAAAATGGAAAGACATTCCTTGTTCATGGATAGGAAGAACAAATATTGTGAAAATGGCCATTCTCCCAAAAAGGTTATACAGATTTAATGCAATCCCAATTAAAATACCACTAGCATACATCACAGATCTAGAGAAATAATTACTAAAATTGATCAGGAACCAGAAAAGACCTAAAATAGCAAACATAATTCTGAGCAACAAAGGCTACAGGAGGCATCACAATCCCTGTCTTGAAGTTATACTACAAAGCTACTGTAATAAAACCAGCATGGTACTGGAATAAAAACAGACCTGAAGATCAATGGAATAGGATAGAAGATACAACTACAACTACAAATACATCTTATCAGTCACCTTATCTTTGCTAAAGGGGCCAAACACATTCACTGGAAGAAAGACAGTCTCTTTAATTAATGGTGCTAGAAAAACTGGCTCTCCATATGCCTAAAATGAAAACTAGACCCATGACTATCACCTTGTACTAAACTAAAGTCAAAATGGATCAAAAATCTAAATATTAAAACAGAAACACTAAATCTGCTGGAAGACAAAGCAG
>PVLA01014655.1:0-29267 GCA_004027455.1 Hydrochoerus hydrochaeris
GCTTCCAGATGGTCTCAGATACAGATTTAACTCTTTAACAGTTCTGGAGGGAACATTATAAAGTCCTCTTTTGTGTACATTTAACTGAGAAATTCTGGGCCACTGTCTCTCTAAGGACACCGAGATCTGCCTAGAAGAAAATGTGGCCTAAAATTATACAGGAAAGAGACTTTGAAGGTTGTGTAGGAGCCTGAGCCTTCAACTGGCCCTGTGGTTGACAACACTATCATCATAGCAGTCCACACGCTTTGGGTAGACAGTGGTGGTGCTGAGGAACTGGTGGAGAAACGCTCAGAGGAGCTGTCTAAGAGGAGCTTCAGCAACTGCTGGCTGAGCAGCAGAGAATGGCAGCAGAGGACCTTTCTGAAGGGGAGTGGGTATCAACAATCAGGGCAGTGAAGGTGTTCTGAACAAAAGGACATCCAGAAAAAATGCACAGAGCTACAAACATTTGCAGATAAGACCCACCCAGACAGAGAAAAGGCCAACTGCTGCATTCACTTGCTTAATGACAATGCCATGTTGTCTATGGCCATGCCACCCTGATTGGCCTGATTAGTACTTGGTTGAGAGACAATGTCATGTCACACTACAGAACAGTGTTCAAGAAAAGACAGAAACAGACAACCTTAGACTAGTTTTTAGCTCTGAAAAGGTTGAGACCCAGTGAGTCAGAAGCAGGCCCTGGTGGGCTACTGACTCTCCAGAGGAGAGAAAAGACACCAGTGAGCCAGACCCCTGCTGTTCTTATGGACGGGAACTCTCCTTCCAAACAGTAACCACCTTCCATTTCATCCTTCCTTCCTGCTAGCCAAAGATGTCAGCTTGAATGGGCAGTACAGTATGAAACTGCCATTTCTGGTAAACTACGCACGTATTATAACCTTTTGGTGAATACACTAGGAAAATTCTTGGTGTTTCTGGTAAATTATGCACATTATACAACCCTTTTTTTTTTATCAGGAAAATGTTAGTTAAGGGGTGATTTGGGAGGTTCAGAATGTATCATGGGTATTTTTCCATTATTTCTTAGGGGAAAAACAGTGTTGGTTTACAATCAGCTTGAGTTACAACAGGCCCTTGTGAACAAATCGAGTTTGTAGGTCAAGAGTCCACTGTAGTTTCTAATCCAACACTCCCGGAAGCCTTCACCAGGGAACCCTGCTTTCCGCACCTTCTTTTCCTTCATGATGAAGCAGAGGCAAAGACCCATTTCCCTGCCCCAACCTCCTGCAGGGTCTCTAGGCTGGCTGGTAATGAAGGCCTCCTGCATCTTTCAACAAGGCCCTGGCTGTCACTTGGCAAGATTCTGAACACCCTCACAGATTCACATGGGTATCAAAGCTTCTGTAACTACTCCAGATTTTCTTGAATTTCCCTTATCCATGGATAAGGACACATCCTCAGCAGATCTCTTCACCTCGTGTTACAAATTCTACCACATTTTTAAAGAAGCTATGTTTTTTCCTAGTACATGATTGTGGCCCATAATGAATACATTCGTTGTGGGGAGCTGGAACATCTACAGGCCACATCTTAAATCGTTTTACCCCTTCATCTCTTGGTCCTCTTCTCACAGGCAAAAGATCCATCTCTGTGTTTCTTACATCTTTTATTCTGCTCTTTATCTTTCTCTGCTCTTCTGCATCTGAATACCTACTCTTGTGTTTAGTCTCAGCCTTGCTGATGACCACAGAGGGGTGTCCTTCCTCCTCTACTAGGCCGTGCTCTCTTCACGCAGCTCTGAACACTGCCCTTTTCTGTCCCACCTTGGGAACTCTTTAGTCTTTAAAAAATCTACACACTGGCCCTCTGGGGAACTACAGGGGCAGAGACTCTCTTTACCCAAGCCTACTTGTGAAGTCAGACTGGATCCATCTACTACTGATTTACCTATCCTCTGTGCAGGTCCACCTCTGTCCATCTGCGGATGGTTAAGTGTTTCCTAGATCACATTCTTAGCCTGTGGTCATCATGACAGCACACTGAACAGCTGGGCTTAGTCTGAAACCGCTCTTTCTCTGGCTTCTGAGCCATTCATTCCTCAGTGTCCTCCTCCTTGAACTAGTCACCAAGGCCATGCTGTGGTTTATGAACTGCTACAGGCCCATAAGTATAGGAGTTGAGAGTATTAGAAACTTTTATAGCAGGTTGACATTAGGTTTATGTATAGTGAACCCAACAATAAAAATGAATCTTTACCACGTAGGCTCTTGTGTTCACTTTTATAGCCAAAACCCATTTCTGCTGTATCTGACAACTGGACTTTAATCCTTACTTTTAACTATATTTTTTCTTTTGTACTGACATCAATTTCTTTCAGATTGTATTGTAATTATGAACCACCTACTTGGATAGCCAGCACTTAATTTTAAAAATACAACATTTTTAAAAAAGGACAATTGGTTTCTGTGTACTGTCAATTTCTGTCACCTTGGTTAGAAGAATGGTCAAATTTTTATTTCTCTCCTATGTGAACTGTCTTTAGAAATCTCCCTTCCCCCTGTTTCCACAATTACCACCTACGCTCCTGTGGTGAACACTGCTGTTTTTTATGCCTCGCAAGGTCACCACACTCATTTCTCACAATCACACCACCATCTCCTGGAGCACTGGAGAGCACAGAATAGTTCTTCCAAACATACAGAAAACAAAGGCCAAAAACTCCCCTGCCTTGTTTTCAAGGTGACTCATGCACTGATTTTACCTAACTTTGAGGCTAGATCCCTCCTAACTCCAACACTGGCCCAGTGCTCTAGTGAAGCCTGCTTTATTCAATGGCTCACCGTGGAATGCCCTCCTCTGTCCTAATGGTCTTGGTAAAAGCCCCTCGTTCTCTAAGTCCTACCCACCAAGTCCACCTAAATTCACCTGTAAGTAGAGAGCTGAACAGTCTTCACTCACCTCCTGAAGCTTCAGTACCATAATGGAATGCAGATGTTTCACCAAGTTATCCAAGTATGGGATGAGCAGGGACTTGGGACAGTCTTCAGTGAAGTTAATGAGAGCGGCGGCAGCATGGGCCTGTACCCTCTGGTTGCCCTGGTCTTCCACAGTCTGCAGCAGAGCTGCAATCACCTGGGAAACAAAGCCAAGTCAGCATACCTGTGGGAAGGTTTATGCCCTCCGAGAGGTCTGACCCAAGCGTCTTGCTACTTGCCTTCTCATGAAATTTCTTCTGGAAACCAGGTGCAAAATCTGTAGCCATCTGTCCCACAGCATTGCAGGCTGCATACCTCACTCTTGGATGCTGCAATGGGTTTGCTTGTTTTAGTAAACACAACGGGCTCCCATATGAAATGACAGAAATAATTAGGAATGAAACATTTACTGGTACTTACAGGATCCTGAAGGAAAAGTAAAACAAAATTGACTATCTCATTTAGAATTCCTTCCATTTGCTGGTGGCACCCTTCGCCAATGGCAGACAAGGCCATCAATCCTGCGTGCCGGTATTTCCAGTCAGCTACAAAAAAAGAATTACATTTTAAAGAACAATTAGATGCTCAAGAGATCATTCTGGTAGTCAGAAGTATTAATCTGGAATCATTCTATTTGAAAAGAGTAACAAAACTTTTAAGACATTAAAAAGAAAAATGAGGGCCGACTATTTAGCTCAGTGGTGCAGTGCCTGCCTAGCAAGTGTGTGACCCTAGTTCAATTCTCAGTACCAAAACAAAAACAAAGAAAAATGAGCTTGTAATCCCACAAAGAGCAAGAATCAGGGCCAACCTGAATTATTTTAATAGTTCAAGGCCAACTGGACTTTATAGTGAGAAACAAAATGGCCAAGAAAAGTACCTGATTGTACTACTACATTTTTAAGACTGGTTGTATCACACAGCATTTCTATCCCAAAGGTTAAGGAAACTGTTCCCATATAACTAATATAAACAATAAATATGTGGATTTTCTGTGTCATACACTGCTCTACTGACTGCACACAGATTTACTGATTCCAACTATTACCTTTCTTTAAAAAAAAAAAAAAAAAAAAAAGCCAAGAAAAGGTATGCCTCCTTTTAAGAATTTTTTTCCGTGCCTGTAATCCCAGCACTCGGGAGGCTGAGGCAGGTAAACAGCCCTAAGGTCTGGATTACAAAGTGAGTTCAAGGCTAACCTGAACTGCATAGTTAAACCTTGTCTCAAAAAAAAAAAAAAAAAAAAAGACTGGATGACTTAATTGTATTCTAATTCAATAGTCACTCTTAGACTTTTGATTAATAAATTACTAACTATGCAACATTTACTTTACTGGTCTCCACATCCTACACTAGTATGTAACTTCCATGATCCTGATTTCTATGTATTTCTACAATACTATAGGCTATACTACTTCAAATTCTTGGCCAAACAAAACAAGATGCACATCAATCTATAATGCTGTGGTTGAAGTACAGTGATGGCAACAATAGTTCTCAGAGTGGGACACAAACACCTTGGGATTCTCTGAAGTTCAAGTTCTTTGAGGGCAGGGGTCAAACTACTCTCAAAATATCATTTCATTCTCATTTTGAAGGTACAAATGGAGTACAGTACTCCAGAGTGTAGAACATGTGCGAAATCCCACAAGACTGAATATGCAGAAGCATAAAACAATTTAGCTATTTAAATTTATATGTAAAAATGCAAAATTATTCTTATGTTTTGGAAAAGTTATTTTTCATGTTAATAATTCTATTATTTTTAAAAATTCCATTATTATTTTAAAATGAATATTTATAGCATTTGTGTTTTAATTTTTAAAACAGTAAACAATTGTTATGACCCACATAAACAAAAGCACTCCAAGATCCTTCATAATTTTTATGATGGTGAAGGAGGTCCTAAAACCAGAAACTTCCAATACTAACACAGCAAGTTATAGAAAGATCTAAATTATGTCAGATCCATTTTTCATTTTGGGGAGCACAAAACTGATATAAAGTAACTAATTGTACTACAAAGTATTCTGAAAAATTCCTACTGTTCTGTTACATATTAAAATTTGACCGGGTTCAATGCCCAGCATCACAGAACAAAAAACTTTATTTATAACATACTATTTATGCTTTTAATTATCTTCAACCACTCCCCATACTAATAAGTCGCAACTTCTCAATTGGGGAATAATGATCCTTAGAAATGAATAGATCAGTATCTACTAATCTTTACATATCAAACCTCTTAATCTAAAGAAGAAATACAGTGTACACTTCATATTGTTATGTGGCTTAGGAAAAAAAACAAAAAGATAAACTTCATATATTCCCATTCTAGAATATATGAAGTTTATCTTCATTCTGGAAGCAAGTTCTGCAGAATGTAACGGCAATGGTAGAAGAATCTGAAAATGATTATCCATTTAAGGTGTAAAAACTGTAATGTTTATTACTTATAGCAAATGTAAGGAAACTACTTCTTGAAATGAAGTAGAAGCACATGTTAAGTTTTGTAGAGTAAAAACACACAGGGAGGCAAAAACTAGAGAATGCTGTATATAAACAGACCCAAATTATTTCCCCAATACCATTAATTACTATATGTTTTCAAACTGAAAAATATGCATCACTTACTCTTGGTGTGCATTTTTTCACATACATTATTTTTCACATACATTAAATAAATTTTAATCTGCCACCTGGACATGGGCAATCATTTTTGTATTTTACAGATGAGAAAACCAAGGTGCAAAACATTTGCTAAAAGTCATACATGCAGCAACTCTTTCTTGAGAGTTCACAACCAGCTGAGCACGTGGCACACATGCTCAGTGGGCAGTTTACCAAGATGCTAACTCAAAATAAAATAATAAAAAGGGCTGGGAATGTAGCACGGTATTTCCCTGGCTCTAATCCCCACTAGCACAAAACCCAACAAAGCCATTCATTGTCATAAATGAAAAGTATTCTGCACACCTAGGTTAACAGTCAAATTCTTCAAGGCAAATCTCAAGCACATTCACAACAAATCTATTTGAAAAGTCATGTGACTCAATGGAGGGATACTGATTGTTCCCTTAAACAATCTTTTAGTATCTCTAGGTTTTGCTTCAGCTTAAAACTGGAAAGCAAGATTTACTATGATGCAGTAAATCTTATATAGGTGTCAAGCAATCAGTGATGATGTCTCTATACTTCTGTAAAAAGACTAAAAAAGTTGAGAGTGAGGGGCAGTGATAGTAATTCAAGACTCAGATAGATAACTATACTATTAAAAAGAGGCAATGAGCTGGGCATGGTGGCTCACGCCTGTAATCCCAACACTCGGGAGGCTGAGGCAAGTGGATGGTTGTGAGTTCGAGACCAGCCTGGGCTACAAAGTGAGCTCAAGGCCAGCATGAACTGCACAGAGACCCTGTCTCAAAAAGACAATAAATAAATAAATAAATAAATAAATAAATAAATAAATAGAGGCAAAGGCTTTTGACCAAGCCTCTTCAGCATAAGTAAGAATCTTAAGGGAAAACAAAGTGACCCAAATAAGGGCTAGAGTTCTCAACCATTCATTTTCATCTGAATTTGGTATTGTGTCATTCCATTTTACTACTTTAAGATCTTTTACATCCTGTATCACTACGGGTACGTGTTGGGCGTAGAGCCATGCTTAGCAGCAGGAAGACCCTGGATTCAATTGCTGCCACCAAAACAAAGAAATATCCTGTATCAATGGTTCAGCCCATGCCTGGCTTTCATATCTCTCTGCCTTACATGTAATATCTACATATATATGCTCATATGCACACAGACATATATGTATGTTTACATCTAAAATAAACCGAGATTTCTGTAGAAGAGTATTTGGTCAGCATTATTTGTAATCAACAAAAACTATCAGCATTTAACTGCGATTCTGACTGGTATGTGGTGATAGGATAAACTGATAAGTAAATGAGATGATGTTATTTACATGGTATATTTACACTAAAAATAAAACTAATACACATGCATAGATGAAGTCAGAGAAAAGTTTCAGAGTGCTGTTAACAGTGGTCACCTGTGACACAAAGTAAACAACTTGTATGTCATACACTTCTGTGGTTTTTTTTTTTTGGAGATAGGTTCTGGCTATGTAGTTCAGGATGTAGTCCAAGTTGGCCTCAAATTTTCAGTGATCTTCCTGCCTCAGCCTTCCAACTACTGGGATTATAATATGTGCTACCATACCCAGCTCACTTCTGTGTTTTAGTTTTTTTCCCCTGGTACCAGGTATCAAACTCACGACCTCATGTTTACCAGGTAGGTGCTGTGCCGCTAAGCTATCCTGGTTAATTTTTAAAATATACTGGGCACATTAACTTTATAATTAAAAGGGGCCAATTAAAATAAAGACATATCCACTGGGTATGATGGTGCATGCTTGTAATCCCAACTGTCTAGGAAGACACTGAGATAGGGTTCTGGCCGGAGCAACTTAGTGAGACACTGTGAAAAGAGGGGGGAGACGGGGGTGGATTTGGGATGTAGCTCAGTGATTTCAATCCCTTGTAGTCGGGGGGCGGGGAGCTACTGCCCCCCCCACCAAAACCCAAAAAAACTTTGGAACTGATATAAACTATGGGTACAAAGGCTGACAAATGACCAAATATTTATCAAGGAAGCACGAACAGAAATAAAGAAAACACCTCTCTTCTGATTATACTAGATAAACTTCTTTTTAACACACAGTATTAGCTGGGCACGGTGGTGCACACCTGTAATCCCAGCACACAGGAGGCTGGGCCAGGAGGATCGTTACAAGTTTGAAACCAGCCTGAACTGCATAGTGAGACCCTGTCTTAAAAAGACCAAATAAATAAATAAATAAATAAATAAATAAATAAAATAAAAAAACAAAAACCAAAAAAAACACCTAAACTAAACCAAACCCAACCAAACCAAAACCCAACAAAAACAGACAGTATTAGATGAAAAAAGATCATATGAATCAAACAAGCTAATGTCATAAAAATTTATAGAAGGATGTGCTATTTGAATTAAAATTTAGCCAGACATGGTGGTACATGCCTATAATCCCAGCACTCAGGAGGCAGAGGCAGGAGAACTGCCAGGCATTCAAGGCCAGCCTGGGCTACATGCATGAGTTCAAGGCCAACCTCCACACAGTGAGACACTGTCTCAAAAAAAAAAAAAAAAAAAAAAAAAAAAAAAAAAAAAAAAAAAAAAAAAAAAAAAATTTTTAAATATTTCCAGCTACTGGGCCAGGGATTTAGCTCAGCGGCATAAGTGCCTGCCTGGCAAGTGCAAGGTTCATGAGTTTGATCCCCGGTACAAAAAAAAAAAAAAGTATTTCTGGCTAGTGAGTAAATCTGTAAGTTTTTCTTTGGAACTAATGATTTTTTCCTATATACTAAAGCCAGTTCTGTGGAAGAAAGTTGAATAATATTCTTGGCAATGAGGAAACACATTCTTTAGCATAAAACACTGTTCCAAAAAGGGCTAAAATTTCATCAGTAGAACATAAGAATTAGGTTAAGCATTCTATAAAAGGCAAAGATTAAAACATAGTCTTCAGATCTAAGATTTGGAAAGCCAAATTCCACCACTGTAGCATTTGAAGCACAGAGAGCTTACGGTTTTGAAGCATCTGCATAATGTGTTCCTTGATCATCGGCAGAACAAGCTTTCCACCAAGTCCACAAGCCATCCGGTCTAAAGCACTCTCACCAGCCACTGCATTGCTAAACACACAACGAACATATACAACACACTGAGAATATGTGCACTAAATATGTCATTAAATCAGGGCTGAGAACAAATTCAAGCAGTCTTTTGTATGTGCTATTAAAGCTATAGGTTAAAAACCCCATGGCTGAAAATAAAGACAAAATGAAAACTTTTATCGTGCTGTACCATAGTTTAAAAAGTTCTGGATCTGAATCTTACTTTTCAAAACTCAGAGGTAAAAAGCAGGTTGAGCACTGCATCTCACTTTCTAGAGATACATCCCTCAAATTCATCAGTGGGCAGGACCTAGAAAACTGAAAAGGGTGTTCAGAATGAACAGGATTTTCCCCTCTCACCGCCAGCTTATTCATCTTTAAAGAGGTTCAAAAGTACACTGTCAACCACCACAAATAGGCTACACTGAAGATGTTAAGAATTAGTGCACAGAAGCACTTGCAGTTACTCTGGCTCAGAGCGGCAAGAGCAGCAGGGCATCTGTCACATATGTAATACTTACTGGCCCATGAAGACAAAATTCTAAGGAATGAAACTATAAATGGTCTTTAGAACAGGTATTTGGACCTAAAATTCTAATCTTGATAATAGTTATGAAGAGAAATCAATTAAAGTAACTCACTGGTAAGAAAATCTTATGAAGTACAGAAAAATAAGTTTCTTAAATCATAGACTGAATGTAGGGCTAAATGCTGTCTACAGGGCAAATTAAAGGACAGGTAGCAACATGCCACAGTAACTGGATTAGAGCAAGGAAACCTGATCTAAGCCGTGTTCTCTTCAGCCCAGTGAAGCTTACTTTAATGTACTTCGGTAGCGTTGAGGCTGTAACCAGTCATGTTTAAAACTGAGATTAAATGCAGCATGTATTCTATAAATGTAAGAAAAAATAGTTAGAAGTTCTTAAGCTCACCAACTGGCTATGTAATCTCAGACAAATCACTAAATCTTAACTCTCCATTTCTGTATCTGAAAGGAGGACACCTTCAGGACAACTCAAAAAAGTCAATTAAAGTAAAAGCTCCAAGTGCTTCGCTCCATGTACTTGTCAGGAGCTGTCATCGCCTTTGCCACCACGGATCTGGGATGCATTCTTCACAGGAATCAGCATTCACGGGGCCTATGGAGCTTAAATGAGTCAGTACAACAGGAGTTCCAGGGTCACTGTCACCCAGTGGACACATCTTACCACTACGCCCTTTGAATCTTAACATTAAACTCCATTATACTGGAAAAAGTGTTTTGCAGGAAATTTTGCTTAAGTAACTTTTTAAGTGAGGTCTATGCATATGAAAGTATCGCCATAAAGTTTGTTCATTATATTTTAAAAGAAATTCCTAATTTTGAAGAGCATATAGAATACAAGAGTAAAAAAGATGGAAACTTTGCTGTACTTCAGGTCTGTTATACGTATCTTTTCTGGTTATGAAATAGTTTTATGAACTATTCTTCACTAGTGGAAGTATGCTTTAAGAACTTTGATTAAACATACATAAATTTTAAAGGTATAAATTATAAAAGAAAAATAGAACCCCTCCCCCCAGCCCGCTTTCCCAAAGCAGCTCTGTGCATGGTCAGGCCAAGCTTACCTATCAAAGTCGTCATCCTCCAGTTCATCCGCATTGGCCCAGTCCTCATCCTCTTCCAGATCAACCATCATCGCTAACATCTGAGGAACTAAAGTGAGGAATTACTTCACACTCAAAGACTGACTTCATGTAATCTTGTCAGTATCACCTTTAGTACACGTAAGAATTTTAAGTAAGATTTTACTTTGCTTTTAAGAAAATAAACCAAATGTAATAATTGGCTCTCGGTGTCCACAGGCTCTACATCTTTAGGTCTAAGGATTTACACAGCATTTACGTTGCATTCAATAAATACAGAATTTAAAGCACGTGAGAGGATGTGAGGTTGCATGTAAATACTGTGCCATTTTATAAAAGGGACCTGGAACTAATTTCCCATGAATATCAAAAGGTCATGTATGTATCTGCTGGTGCCTCCAAAATCTAGCTTGTTGTGTTTGCACATGGTAATTGTAAAAAACAGTAACAATAACAGTAACAACAGGCAAATGGTATGAGCGCCGAATTCTACTGCATTCTCTTCCTCCCCCCTTCACCAGAGCGATAGGCAGTATCACAAAACGTCTATCATTCCCAAACTGTTTTTACACTTGAACTAGATTTCTAAAGTTCTATACAAAATTATGCACTATTTTGAGATTTCATGAATACATTAAATGGTATCATACTGTATGAACCTTTGGCAACTTGCTTATTTCTACACACGGACTTCATTAATTATATATTCCACTAGATAAACGAACTACTCAGTGCTGCTGATGAACAATTTTCCCCTTAGAATCGATTTGATGAGATTATTATCCTTGGCAAATGGGAGGCTGGGCTGAAAACTGCCCCAACTATCTTCGATCCTTCACACATCTTAACACTCTCCTTGGCTGCTGCTAAATTTACTGTTGCGGAAGCGGCCTGTCCCACCTCCCACAGCATGCCGCCTCCCAGCCAGACTCAGAAGTGCGTGGCACCTCTACTGGCGTGCTGCCAGCCCTTCTGACAACTGATAGTCTGTAAAATGCACTCTACATCACAATCCTGCCCTGTGAATTTTCTTTTTTGACCTTTGTCCGTTTCCTAGATGCCAAAACTTTCTTGACTGTGGGCTCTTACAACTATTTTCTCTGAGTTTCTAGCTTGTCTAATTTCAAACATTTGGTTGGTTAAAAGATTCTTAGTATTTGCAAACACAGCAGGGTTTATATCTATGGTTTGTGACAGTCTTAAAAATTTGTCTGTACCATTACATTTTACAAGTAAAATATTATTCATAATATTTAGGCTTTGAATCAACCTTTGGGTTGACTCTATGGGGTTGGAATATTTCTTCCATACTCCAGGACCCATGTTCTTTGCACAAATTCTAGGGTCAACTCTATCATGACCAAGTCTATCAGGATTTTGACTGCAACGATACTGGATTTACTGTTGAAAAGGACTAAGGTTCACCTCTTCTGTTAGACTTTTGATGTGTTATTCTATTTTCTCCATAAAGGTCTTGTATCTCGATTTTGAGTCAAGTTTTCTATTATCAGTTCCTTTTCTAGTAAATTTTCAAAGTAATTATTATTAATATATAGGAACTGTTATTTAAAAAATGTTCATGTATGTAACAACCTTGCTAAATACACTGAACAGATTTACCTCTTATCTTAAAACCCACAAATACGCAGTATCTCTGTTTCCAATTATTTTTTTATCTCAGTACACTGTCTGGAACTGTCAGTACAATAGAAACAGTAATAGTGAACGTTTTTTTTCTTCTTCCTGTCAAATGGGAAAGTTTCTAAAATTCTAACCACTACCTCAGGGTAAGATTTAAAGAAGGTGCCACTATAAAATAAATCTAGCAATGTAATTACTTTCTAAATCCAGTGTTCAAATACCATTGGCACGTGAAGAAATGACTAGGTCAGAAATAGCCACATCATTCCTAAATTCTTATCCTAGACAATGAAACTTTAGTGTTTCCACAGCACTAAGAGCAAGTGCAATAGTTATGTAAGTCCCTCCTGCTGAGTATAAAACAAAGCAACGTAATATAGTGAAGCAAACCCGGATCAGTGTCAGGTCTGTGTTCTAATCCTACCTCCACTGGTACTACCATAATTATATAATATCAGTTTTCAGTTTACTGCTAGTTATCTATACATCCTTGCTGAATTGTTTTTTTGTTACAACATACTTGAGCACATTGTCCACTACAGAAATTCTACTTTTAACAACAGATTGCAAGAGTCTGCAAAGTTTTAAAAGTAGACTACTGGGTCCACATATACAGGTATGAAGATGCATACCCATTTTAGCTGATTTGAAGACATTCAAAATATTTGAGAAATCACGTACGCCTCAGTGAATTTATACACCAGTTTGGTCACATTACACATAAACTTCTGAAGACCTCTAACTTACTTGTCTGTGAGACAATATTAGTATGTTTTCTTAACATAGCTGCTGCAGTCTCTGAGAGGGTCACAATCACTTCCAGGGCAAGCTGGCGCTGCATGTTATTGAGGCTGGTGTCTCCACACAGCTACAAAGACAAATCAGTATGCACATTTCATCCGTCACATTACTGTCTGCAGAAATAAACAACAATTGCTCAAGTGGGTCGTTTACCTTTAGACTTAGTTGCAGAGTTGCTTCCAAGTGCGGACGCAAATACTTTGGAACAGTATCTGCGATTTCAACAAGGGATTTTAGGACTGAATCATCATTCTGGTAGCACGAATCATTTACAGCCTAGAGACAGAACAGAAAAATGTCCGGATACATGACTCACTTTATGATACCTCATTAGCCAAAATATGTCTCAGAGGCAGACAACAGAGGACTACTACTAAGCTTGAATGGCTCTAATCAAAAAACACTGTTTAGAGGGTGTGGAGAAAGGAACTCATACACTGTTTGGTGGGAATGTAAATCAGTATAGCCATTATGGAAAAACTGTATGGAAGCTTTTTAAACTGGAAACAGACAAACCAAAAGAATAACAAAAAAGTCTGGAGATGATAAAATTTAAACAAAACATTACAAACAGCTACATGATACCACACAATCTTACTGTGTATATATCAAAAGGAGTTAAAAAATCACTGAAATATTATTATATTTGCATATTTATTATAGCACTACTTAACCAAGATATGGGATTAATCTAGGTGTCTACTGATGAATGACTCAAGAAAATGTGGCACACATATACACACACACACATACATATATACACACATGCATACATACATAGTGGAGTATTATTCAGCAATAAAGAGTAGAAAAAAATTTTCATTTCTTACAACATGGAGTTGAAAGATGTTCAGTTAATTGAAATAGTTGGAAACAAACACAAATAATACCCTATGTTCTTTCTTATGTACAGAAGTGTAAAAAAGTTGATCAGATGGAAGTACAGAATGGAATAATGGTTATCAAAGTCTGGAAACGTACGTGTGGGTGTGGGTGTGGGTGTGGGTGGTAGTGGGTAACACAGATAGCAGTGCAGTGGGCTAGGAAGAGTAACTTCTTGCATTCTGTATAGGATATCTATGCTTCACAACAATGAACAAAGTATTATTTCAAAATAGCTAGCAGAAAGGGTTTTCAATGCTCCCAATACAAAGAGATAATAAATGTCTGAGGTGCAAGGTAAGTTAATTTCTTATTTGATCATTACACATTGCACACATGTACCCAAATGTCACCCTGTAACTCATAAATGTGCACAATTACTGTGTCAAAACAAATACTTTTAAAATCTAAGTCAACAATGAAACCAGTGAAAATACAGTAACTACCACAACAAAACTTAAAATAGTCAAGGAACTCTTTTTAATAACCACATAGAATCCCCTTCCTCTGTCCAGTCTTTGTCACACACACATTAATACCTGGCCCTAAAGTGCCCACACTGCCCATAGTTTGGTCACTGTGATATATAAGTCTGCATTTGAAAATCTACCATTATTTTCTGGTGAACATCTTACTTTAAAATCCAGAGGTGGGTGGGGATATGTGGGATTAGATTTAAGCAAGAATTAAAGACTCTTGATAAACCACTAAATGACTGCATATACACCTTAAAGTTTTGTCACCGAATAACAACTTTTCACTGGTCCCTGTTAAAAAGTTTTTATTACACAGAGACTGCTCAACCCTCTCTAACCCAGTGACTCTCAACGGCAATGCTGTTTCTTCCCAGTTGTCACGTGACTGAGCAAAAGCAGGGACACTGGACATCCCACCTCTGTGACACTGAAGCTCTAAGGGATTCACGGGATCATCTCTTCATGCATCTCACAAATGCCAGATATTTACAAAAAGGGAAAATCATGACATGAACCTAGAACCTAAGTCACAAATTATTTTTTGCCCAGTTTTAATGTACAGTTGGTCCTCTAAACCCAGACTGAGCCAACTGAATGTCAAAAACATTTGGGAAAAAAATCTGCACATATACCAAACATGTATGAACCTTTTTCCTTGTTATTACTCTCTAAACAATACAACAGCTGTTTACATAGCATTTATATCCTTGTAGGTATTATAAGTAATCTATGAAGATTTAATGTACATATGAGGATTTTTTTATCAATCATATGTAAACACTGTGCCATTTTTACGCACAGGACTTTAGCACGTAAGACTTCTATTCTCTGCAGAAGGTCTTGTAATCAATCTCCAAGGGATACAGCAATTCTCAAGAAAAGCACTACCTACATCAAGAATATATTCCAAAGCTTATCCATTTCAAGAAATTTTATCAACATTAACAATATGCTAGTATTTAATTTGCTGATGACACCTCTGCATCAGTCTAAGACATGTGCATGTATTACTTAGAAATCACCTAGTCTAGCCAGGGATTTAGCTCAGTGGCTTAAACAGCTGCGTGGCAGGTTCGAGGTTGTGAGTTCGATCCCTGGTTTAAAAAAAAAAAAAAAAAAAATCACCTCATCTTCTATGACTTTGAAGTGTAGTCATGGCTAAGCACTTACATATGGAAAAGCAAGCCCATTTTATTAAAAATTACTGTATTTATCCTTTGCAGTTAGTAATATATCGTTATTTTAAAAAAACACGCATTTATATGACTTATATTATCTATGTGCTTCATTTTAGCATAGTATTTGGACAATTAAGAATGTTTGTCAAAAATAGTGGTGGGATTCAGGTGAGACTCTTTAGCCTAAATTATCCAATCTTATTCTGTTTTTTGAACAAAGCAAAGAATATCCTTAAAGAATTAATTTGTCCATGGGAACTAATATAAATTAACCACACACTGCTTTATGTTGCAAACAATTACAAGCCCTGTGGTTAACAATAAGGCATCCAGTCTGATTGCTTGAACTGTGATTCTTCCCTATTAACACTGTGGTCCTTGAAAAATTTTTGATCCTTTCCTCTGTAGTTTCTCCTTATATAAAATGGATATTGAATCTCAGGCTATCTGGTTAATTTAAATAGCCTATGTGGTTACATATTTAATACTGAGACTATAAGGGCTTGTATCATTTGCAATATCGAATAATTCTGTAACTAAGTATTTTAAGGGGTAAAAATGCCAAGTGTAATAAATGTAGGCTCAATGGGGACTGATTTACATGTCTTCTTTACTGTAAGGACCCTAGTACCATCACATAATTAGCAAAACGTGTACTGCATACATGAATGGCTATTACTACGGACCTCCAGTGAAAATTAATCCAATGAAAACATTGTGGCAAACAATTAGAATTTATTCTATACCATGTCCTTACCTGTAAGAATCCAGGCAACAAGTCGGCGAAATGTTTGAAGAGAGCAACATTATGCTCATTTGCAAGTATAAATGCAGCTGTGGCTCTAGCAGATAATGTCCTGATCTACAATGACAGTAAAAGAGGTCAGACACAAGGAACTCTTAAAAGATGCAAGGTCAAGTTTCCTTACTCAAGTTGAAAATTTTCCTTATCAACAAAACTACATTTATATTTTAATATGTAAAAGCAAAACTAAGCTCCAAATAATTCATTTCTTTCCCAATTTTAACTTAAGATGTGTGTAATAGTGGAACTGAAATTATTTACCGATGGATGTTCTTGATCTTGCATACACTGAACTAACATCCGTTTGATGACATCTAAATAGTGCTGCTGTTGGTTCCCAAAAATTCCAGGAAAGTTCCTAAAGGATGATCCAAAAACACTCTTTAAAAGCTTCTTTATACCTCTGTAAAGCATGAGTTAGAATCTCTAATGAACGGTTTCCAAGCCTTCAAACACATTAACCCTTAGGTTAGACATCATCTAGCAAACTCTCTGCAACTCTCTTTCCAGTCTGGGTGAATGGAATCAGAACCGCACAGGCTTGGGTTGGGCCCAGAGGCTACTCGCAGCTCACTCCCAGCCTAAGGCCTGTTCTTCCCACTTGGTCCCGCAGAAAGCCGACCTGGGTGCAGGAGGGCACAAGAGCCGACCGTGCTTTCTGACCATCTGCTGCTGCCAGCCTTGGTAGACCCAGTGTCCAAGTTCTGCTCTATTTTACATCTGGTGAATAATTAAATGGAATGAGCTTACTTCTGGGTTACTAAAACACACCCAATACATTTGATAATTAAAGAAAATAACAGGATGTGTAAAAACCACATGTAGCTGGGCGTGGTGGCTCATGTCTATAATCCCAGCACTCCGGAGTCTGAGGCTGGAGGACTGTTGTGAGTTCGAGACCAGCCTGGGCTACAAAGTGAGCTCAAAGCCAGTCCGACTGCATAGCGAGACCCTGTCTCAAAAAGGAAAAAAAACAAAAACAAAAAACCAACCACATGTAGCACCTACAACTCAAAAAGTTATCAATCCAATATATTAATCATATATATATATATACATATACATATATATACATATACATACATATATATATATGGACATATTGTCTTTTTGAGACAAGGTCTCCCTTTGCAGTTCAGGCTGATGTAGAACTCACAGTGATCCTCCTGCCTCAGCCTCCCAAGTGCTGGGATTATAGGTGTACACTGCCACACCTGGCTATTAGCTGTATTTTAAAACACAGTAGAAAACTGGTTAACACAGAGGAGCAAAGAAGAATGAGCTAATTCTAAACTCAAACCACATTGTATGGAAGTTTGTTAAAATATTACAAAGCATGATCACGGAAGACTCAAATACAATGGGGACTCACTAGCACTGTCTTCTTCCAGACAAGGGTTACTAAGTGTTCTAAAAGCTATGTTAGCTCTAGATAAAGGAGAGGACATCAAGAACATTGTCGGAATTATGTAAGAATTTTTTCATAATAAATACAAAGACATTATTTTTTTAATCCCCAAAAGCTAAATCAGGCTAAGCTGATCAATTACAACGTTTTAGACATTCATAACATTTAAAATATTTTTAAAATTAAGTTGGATGTATATACCAGAATATGTGAAGCGCAGCTTCTCGCAATCCCATGTTTTGAGAGCTGACGGAATCAAAAAGAAACTTTAACCCTTCAGGCCACTGGTTGTTGCCATCCTCATCTGAAAGCACAAACATGCGAGCATGTGGTAAGCAAGTTTGACTGGAGGATACAAAGGTGAGCCCTTTACCTCACAAGCCTCAGTTAAAACATGGAATAGTGTAAATGTCACTCTATATTTTTAAAACTTCCAATAAAATTAAGTCCTGTAACCATAAAATGGCATCTTATAAAAAGACAACCTGTATTACTTAGATTACATGAATAGTTATTAGCAACAGTTATTTCTAAGAAGAATTTCAAGAGAAAGTAGTATTTTGAATTACACAAATATTTGACTGGTTAAATCCTTTCTTTCTTCTGTTGTTACTAGAGTCTAGAAAGCTGGGCACAGTGATATATGCCTGTGAATCTCAGCACAGACGGAGGCTGAGGCAGGAGAGTCACTAGTGTGAGACCCAGCTGGGTAACTCAGTAAGACCTTATCTCAAAATCACTGAGGGCTGGGGATGCAGCTCAGTGTGAAGCCCTGGGTTCCAGTCCCAGTACTGCCAAAGTGGGGTCTGTGTGTTTAAAGACGGGCAAAGATAATAACTGGTAACAAGGTCCTGAAAACAGGACCGGGGATATGGCACAAGTGACTGCCTGGCAAGCACTAGGTCCGGAGTTTGATTCTCAGTACAAAACCAAAACAAAACAACCCCCCCCCCCCAAAAAAATTACTATTTTCAAACTAGAAAAGACACCAGAGAATCTCAGGACCCGTGGCCCATATTCATCTTTTGTAGCTTTAAATGCTCCAGGATGTTATCGATGTTCCTATTTTCTCCCTTCTTCCCCGACTTTTTTGAAGTGCTGAGGATTGAACCCAGGCCCTCACGTTGAGTTACATTCCCAGCCCTTTCATATTTAATTTTCAGACAGGGTCTTGCTAAATTGTCCAGGCTGGATTTGAACTTGTGATCCTCTTATTTCACCCTCTTTGAGAGGCGGAATTATAGGCCTGTGCTACCACATGCAGCTAATATAAAACAGATTTTAAATGATAGTTTGTAATAAAAATGAGTGGCCACAAAAGTTACTGTGCTGCTTATGTGACTCACTTGTTACAATTATCACAAAGATCTTAAGACTTAACCTTAAGTTTGAGGCTAGGCTGGGCAACTTAGCAAGACTTCATTTCTTTAAAGGGGAAAAAAAAGAAGGAGAAAGAAAGGAGGAAACAGACTGACAAGTGTACTTAGGAAGACATGAGAACAAAACTCTCTTCCCTTTTTTGCAGAGCTGGGCACTGAATCCATGGCCTCTCACATGCTAGGTAAGCACTCTTACCACTGAGCTACACCCTCAGCCACAACAAATAAACACTTCCATCAGCATAAAAAGAATGCTTCAAGGGGAAATAGACTAGCCACTTCAGAAAAAAATCTCATCAGGTACTTTGGATTATTTGAAAAGGTTTCTATTATTAAGTGATTTTGAATCAGAAATATCATTACCTATAAAAAAAAAAACTTGCACCAGTACACTCAGAACTTGAAAACAGAATTTTGCAATCTAAAACTATTCCAAATTAAGATTTCCAGTGGAGGCAATCAGTGTGGAGATTCCTCAAAAAGCTAGGATTGGAAGCCCCATTTGATGCAGCTGTTCGACTTCTGGGTACATCACAATGCAGCGATATATGTGCACCCACTTTTATGGCAGCACAATTTGTTATAGCTGGATCTTGGAAACCTAAGCATCCACCAACTGAGGAATGGATAAAAAAGATATGGACTTTTACACAATGGAGTATTACTCAGCCATAAAGAAGAACAGGCAAGACTTTTATAGGTAAATGGATGTAACTTGAGTCCATACTAGTAAGTGAAATAAATCAGCCATGCATATGTAAACATCATATTGTCTCACTAGCGTGAGAAGCTGAAAGAAATAATGTGTGTGTGTGTGTATAAAATAGTTCTACTACTGATTTCTCTGTGCTTGTTAAAGAGAAAGATTTGTGCTGGTATTGTTGAGACAATTGAATGCGGACGTCTTGTGCTCTGGGTGACTGATTTGGGGACAACAATGTGCAATGTATGTACCACTGTTGTCCTGATTGTTGTGTTTTGAAATGTTTCCAGTGGAAAAAAAAGATTTCCAGTGGATCCTGAATTTATTTATTTAAAATATAAAATGTGATATTTTTCTTATTAGTTTCTAAGAATCTGGTAGCAAAAAAGGATGACAATTTATTAGCTTAAATGAACAAGACCTTTGGCATTACTGGTTGAGACCAAAAGTGTCATGATGAGCTAAGTCTAATCAACAATGCACTCCCACATTCAGTCACTATCTTCATGAAGTAGCCTTTCAACTATGAAAAATATTTCCTCAGTGAACAATGGTTATAATCACACCTACAAATCCTCATTTAAAAAAAAAAAAGGTAGGTTATGTGACTCTAAAATGTACCAATAAAATCTAATAAAAAATACAAAAGGAAAAAAAAGAGGTAGGGGGCCTGGGATTTAGCTCAGTGGCATAAGCGCCTGCCTGGCAAGCAGGAGGTCATGAGTTTGATCCCTGGTACCGCAAAAAAAAAAAAAAAAAAAGTATGAGTTAGTGCAGCTGCGGTAAAGCACATGCTTAGTATGCACAAAAAAAAAAAATCATATTCAATTGCTATTACATTATTAATTTTTTTTTTTTTTTGTACCAGGGATTGAACTCATGACCATGCGCTTGCAAGTCAGGCACTTATGCTGCTGAGCTAAATACCCAGCCCATTATTAATATTTTTAGTTGACCAAAAGTTTTATACTGTTGGAAAAATGCATTTCCTTTTATTTCAACCTTGAAAAAATTTCAGGGCATTTTATAATGTATAAATATAAAGTATAATAGCATATGTGCACAATTTACCAATGTAATAAAAAAAACACCTGGAGCTCACTGATTTCTGCTTCAAGTGCCAAGTTTAATCTACACAGTACTTACACCATTTGGTAACCTGGGCACCTAAAGCTGTACAGAGTAAACAGGAATGTAACAACTTGCAAGTGAATTACAAAATTATTTTTTCACATGGAAGTTCTGAATACTAACAGGTAAATGTTGTGACTAAATTTCATAAACATCTGTAATTTCTGGCTTTAATGCAGAACCCATAATCTTGTTCGTTTAGAACACAATGAATAGTACTGAGACACCTGTAAATCTTCCTCTAAAATACTCCAATAAAATACTCCAAGAAAGAAAGAAATAAAGAAAGAGAGAGAGAGAGAGAGAGAGAGAGAGGGAGGGAGGGAGGGAGGGAGACCCCATACCCTCTTTCCCCCCCCAGAACGTACAATCTCCTTGCATACACACCTATCAAATTCCTGGCCAGTTCCGCAGCAATATCACAAATTTTCTTCCTCATGCTAGATTGCGTTTCCATCTGAATAACCATTAGCAGTTCACTCTTGATGGCAGTCTGAACATCGGATGGGAGAGTTGGATAAACTTCATCAAATGCGGAGGACAAAAGGCGTCGCAGGAGAACGGCAGCCATTTGTCTAGCCTATAAATAGACAACTTCATGTGTCACTGGAGAAGACATTTCCAACAAACTGCTCTCACTGTTGTGCTGATGTACTTTACTGTTCTACTTTTCCACTTCACTTCTAAAGCACCTAGTTAGCTAAAGGAGAACATGAAACGTCTAAAATTCTAGGTACACAAGTCTGTCATTATAGAAAATATCACACAATAAGCCATTTTTACTTATGAGAAAAACTAAACACACTCAAATTCTGATAGGAACATCATTGCAAGGATAAACTATTTTTAACTCTTACTCTTAATACATTCTTTACCAGAAAAATAAATCTTAAAGTGCAAACCCTGTAATGCTCTTTCTACCTTCTTATCTGGTTCTCATTCTAGAAGAGAATCACCTTCCCGCCAAGCCTTAGACCACCTCTGGCCTATCTTGTTATATAACTGTCCATCTGCATTAGCTTTTTGATCAACTATTATGAGACCATTTATCTTTTTTTTTTTCTTTTTGAGACAAGGTATGGCTTTGCAATTCAGGCTGCCCTTGAACTTGCAAGGATCCCCCTGCCTCAGCCTCTAGAGTGCTGGGATTATAGGCTTATGTCACCAAATCTGGCTGTTAACATTTATCTTTATGCTGCTCTCATGTAAACAAACATTACAAATTGCCCGGTGTGGTGGTGAAGCCTGTAATCCTAGCGCTTGGGAGACAGAGGCAAGGGAGTTCAAAGACAGCCTATCCATACTACTAGTGAAACTAAAAGAAACAAATGAACAAACAAGTTGCCAATACTTAAGCAGTAAAAATGAACCTCAGTATGTACATTCTTAGATTCCCACTTTTAAAAGTGTGGAAACATATGTTTGCATATATATAAAATTTCCCTTGGGGTTATCAAAAGAAAAGCTGAGATAAATGGCATCCCAGATGTGTAAGACCAGTGAACCACTAAAATATCAAACTGAATCTGTCCTGCTGTTTTTCAAGGTTGATGCTACTCCTCCTACTAATTACTTTGGAACTATGGCCAAGAAAGTTATACAAATAAAACTTGCCATTTTTTTCTCCATTATGTTTCTTTTCTATCGAGTAATATATGGTAGATAGCAGACATTTAAGTAATTAACATATGTTCTAGACAGAAATAATTCAAAATGATTAGAATTCTTATCAATGCTTTAAAAATTGTGTGCAAACTTTGCATACACTTCCCCAAACAATGAAGCCACAAGCTGTTGCGGCTGACTTACAGCCACTATCTAATTCTTAAATCGAATTAACATTTAAGTAAAGTTTAATACAGGTTTTTACACTGGTCTTTTGGGGACCAGGGTTTGAAACAGGGTCTTGCTTGGTAGTTCAGGCTGACCTCGAACTCACAGCAATCCTCCTGCCTCAGCCTCCTGAATGCTGGAGGTGTGCCACCATGTCCAGCTTACACTGCTAAGTGCTATGTGAGTACATGAGATTGCCAGCCTAAACTAATCTTGCTTCTACCAAGTACTGCTCTACTATGAGAATTTATATGTAGTGTGACTGTTAGCAACAGGAGTCTTATTCTGCAAACCCTAAATGTTATGTTTCAAAGGTAGGATGAGTTTGCTATACTGGCCATATTTACCTTTTCCAAAATAAAGAGATATTCACTATCATTCAATACTTGTAAGAAAATTTATGGAAAGAGAGAAAAAGAAAAAAATTGACTTAAGTACACAGAAAGAATAAGAAACTATAAAACTCTAGCATATAGGTATTTTATCACAAGGGAAAGATTCTTAAAATGCAAGCAAATTTCTATTTGGTACACTAGGTAATTTGCTAAAAATCATGACATTAGAAAAATTCTAGAAAATGTCTGTTCCTATCATTAGCACATACGTTTCATCTAGAGATGCCTATAGAGTTTTATAGATAAAATAGATTTTTCAATATACTTGGTAACATTAAAATATTCAATGAACTAATTGCTGAAGAATGCATTGTTTCAATGCAAGAAAACAATTGATGCTGCAGAAATCACTCACATTTAATATTCTTATGGAATTATTTATAAAACAATTAACTTTTATTAGCTCTGAACATATCACCGGGAAATTCTCACAACAGAGACTACTTCAAAGAATTACATCACAGTTCATATATAGCTGTTAGCAAATAAACTCAAAACTGCAGTTAACATTTAGGTAGTAAACAATTCTCACTATACATTAAGAATGGAACATTCTCAGCTACTAGGGCAGTACCTCCTCGGCGGCGGTTGTATTCCTGATGGCTTGTAAGAGGAACGTGATCTTTGACTGGCCTGGGATATTCTCATAGGTTTCCTACACGGAAAACAAAATTAAATGTTAGAATATGTCAGAAAACCTCAGAAGTAAACCAGCGAAACACAGGAAGAATGGGAAAAAGTCAATTTTGGGGGTATTTGCATATATTCTCAATTTATCCTCTTGGTTCATAAAACTCAGGGCCAAACATATGACTTGAGCTATTTTGCAAAGTAAGTCCCCATTTAATATCTATTACCTTATATTTCCGGAAATTGTCTTGTTAATGTCTATCAGACTACATGATGCAGAATTGGTTGCAATGGCCACTACTTATACCCACTGGTCAAGGATACCTCAGATTAAGCAAGTCAGAGACAAGTATTTGAAAATATTATTTTTTTGGTCTTTTTTTGAGACAAGGTCTTACTATGCAGTTCAGGTTGGTCTAGAGCTCACTTTGTAGCCCAGGCTGGTCTTGAATTTGAAAGATCCTCCTGCCTCAGCCTCCCACTGGGGTTACAGGCATGCAACACCATGCCCAGCTAAGTAAATGAATTCTTTATGCTACATTTTCTTTTAAGCAAGGATTATCTTAAAGCCTTATTATATACATACATGGATTACAGCCCAGAGAAATGTGGTAAAAAACTTATTTTTGTCATTAATCTGTGGTATCAGAGGTTGAATTCATCTGAGTCTTCACACTGAGTGACATCCCTGGTTCCTTTTTTAGCTTTTTTTTTTTTTTTTTGAGACAGGTCTAAGTTGCCTCTACTGGACTGAAACTTGTGATTCTGGTGCCTCGGCCTCTGCTACTGATAGCATATAGGCATATATAACCATGTTCATTCAGTCCAAAAGACTTTTTTTTCCAGACAAGGTCTTACTATGGTTTCAGGCTGGCTTCAAACTTGCAGCAATCCTCCTGCCTCAGCCTCATGAGTTCTGGGACTGCAGGTATGTGCTGCCATGCCTGGCTTCATGACTTTTTAATATCATTTCTGGATCTATTAACCAAAGGGTTTGTGACTTAAAACTCTTTTCCTTCTCTAATAATAATGTAAAATCTAAACAAATAAATTAATACAAAGTTGACACCAATTAAAAGACACTGTCAGAATGGATCTGAAAACAAGATCCAACTAGTATACATTGGTTAATTTTTTTTTTTGTACTGGGGATCAAACTCACTTGCCAACCTTGCACTTGCCAGGCAGGCATTTATGCCGCTGAGCTAAATCCCTGGCCATACACTGGTTAAAAAGTAAGCTGAAACCATACAGATTGATGTGCATGTGCAAAAATTCTTAATGGCAATATTTTACTGTGTAAAAGAAATCAATTTAAGTATATTTGGAATCTTCCCTAAAATTCCTCCTAGTAAATAAACAATAATCCATTCTCGCCTGTCCATTTAAGAATCTAATGGAGGCAACATTAGTTTCTTAGCAGTTTAAGTTCAAAGCACTGCCATACAACTCTATCATCTCCTAGTTTCTCTGGACCAAAGAAAGTGATGAGGGAAGAAAAGCCAGGCCACTTACACACACATCTACCTCACATGTTGTAAGTGTTCCCCAGCATCCCTGAGATATTGACAGAAACAAAAGCTTACACCTTGTATGACTTGCTGAGATCAAAGGTAATAAATAACAAAACTCTGGTCTCCCTAGGCCAATTGTATTCTACATCTCTGGAACCTAGAGCTCTGGGTTTCATCCCAGGGGCCTACTGTACTCAATCACACAGCTCTATTTATGCAGTGCTATGCAGTTTCCAAACTTCTCAACAATATTTCAGCCCGAGGAGGACAGATTTTAGGGGAAAGGAGAATTTAAAATACTCTGATAACCTCAAGTTCCACTCTAATAAAAAGCAGTCACGATCATAACAACATTAAAAATCGTGCCAAAAAGTATTCCCAGCTGAGAAGATGGTATGAATTTATTAAATTACGTAAAGATATTCATAAACTGATTGCAAAAGTGGGTACATCCCTTGAGACTTTGCACTTTTTACCAATGGCACCCCAAAATTAGTAAAATTTTTCATTAAAAGTCTTACACTGGGTGTGGAGATGTACAATTGTAATCCCAGCACTTGGGAGGCTGAGGCAGGAGGACTGTCATGAGTTCAAAGCCAGCCTGGAATACACAGACAGTTCAAGGCCACCCTAGGCCATGTAACAAGACCTTGTCTCAAACAAAACAAAACAAACAAAAAAAACTTTCATAGTACAATAACAGTGTAATGAAAATCTCCACTTTCTGACAAGAACTCTCCACTTGGCTAGTACTCTCAGTAAACCTGCTGTCAATTTGGAGAATCTCTATCCCTGCCTGGGTGGGACCCAAGTATGACTATGCTTACTGGAGTGGAGACTCACACACACTGAATCAAACAGTCAACATTATTCCATGATGAATCGGAAGCCAGTGGCTGAGGAGTTCAGGACAAGTGGGACCTGGCTCCTAAGAGAGGGTCTCTTTACTCCACATATTCACTGTGATAACCCAAATCTATTACATCCAACTAGAAGAGTGGCCAAGGATAAAGGTTTAGCAAAGAGAATACAGCCTTCAAATCTAAAGTGTAACTTCTTAGCCTAAACCGACTAGATTCCACAAAGGCAGACATAGTATCTGCCTTGGGTCCCATTTAACTAGTAATTAGAATACAGCAAATACTGTAAAGAGTATTTCTAACAGGACTCCTAGTCCTAATCAGGTATGTTCAGTGAGTGTTACCAGGATTGTGTTAAGTTCTATTTGACTCTATCAGATACAATCACATAACATTAAGATTTTCCCTCTCCACTTCCCTGTCACAAAGGAGAAATGCTAGTAAATACTCGTCTCGTTTATTCCATCCATGTTTACAGTGACCCTATCTTGCATGAGAAAATGGAAAAGGGGTCAACTTTCACCTCATAAACACCTTGGTCCCTCAACAATCAAGCATATTTTTCAGTACGTTACCATTTTGCAATTGAAATCTCAACAAGGAAGTTCTATATTAGAATCAATGAAGAACTGAGTCTGTATGGAGACTATTAAAAACGAATACAAAATGCATGCATACAATTAATAAAAATACTTAAGCGTATATCATATAAAAATCTCTAACTGCCAGGCAAGGTGGCATATACCTGTAATCTCAGCACTCAGGAGGCTGAGGCAGGAGGATCCTTGCAAGTTCAAGGCCAGCCTGGGCTACAAAGTGAGCTCAAGGCCAGCCTGAACTGCATAGGAAGACCTTGTCTCAAAAAGACAAAAACAAACAAATAAAACACCTCTAGCCATACACACCATGGATATTCAACTATGAACTATCAATTATTCAACTGCTCATTCATGATATTTAAGACTTAAGAGCATTCAAATAATTTCTTTAAACATAAGAAACAGGGGTCAGGATATAGCTCAGTGGCACAGTGCCTACCTGGCAAATGCGAGGTCCTGAGTTTGATTCCCAGTACCAAACAAAACAAAACGTAAGAAACAGGGCTACAGATGCAGCTCAGTGGGCAAGAGCTCGCACAGCCTAACCAAGGCCCTGGGTTTGAGTCCTACTCCCAGCCTTCAAAAAATAGCTCATCAAATACAAAACATTTTCTGTACAGCTAAATGAGAAAAATCTTTGCAGATACAAAAAAACAGAAAAAAAAAATCTGTCAAGTGACACAGTAGAAAAAGCTTGCAAACTAAGTTGTAAAGTTCTTCAATGAGTTCAACTAACAATAAAATAAAACTTCTGATCGTATTGGATCTGAACTGAACACAGGTCACCTTATTCACCAGTTTGGTATTTATGTGTCAACTAAGTATTTTTATTTTGACTGAGTAAATTACAAAGACATTTACTGAGCCCCTGCCAATTCTTTAGTTCAAGGAAAATAGTCCTACATTTGCTTTATCACATGGAGGACTCAAATTAGATGACTTGTGAAAAACTTAAGTTAAAAAAAAAGGAAAAAAGTACTGAGGAAAAGCTACTTTGCTTTCCTAAACTCTATTCTCAGACCAACTTAGTACTGTATCATGGGGCACCACAGAACTCTCCCCCTAGCATTTACTTTTCATTAAATTAAGAATTCTCTATCACAGTACTTTACATACAAATATATTGTCAGGATATACATGAAAATTTTAAACATAGTATCTGAATGTTTTCACTAAGAGTAAAGAGACTAAGAGAATAACAGTACTTATTTCCAATTGTTCTTTATAAGAAAATGTGCTGAATGCTGCTAACTATCCCCAAAGTGATGTAAGTGATAAAAGATTTACAACAGGCACCAATTGGAATTCAAGCTGAACCAGACACTGGTATTTAGTTCAATAGGAGAGAGATTCCCCACCAGGCTTGACAATAGAGACTTAAGCAAGTGGGGGGAAGAGGGAGAATTAAACTAGCTTACTAATTACAATGCTGTTCTGCTGTGTAGCACACAGAAATTTCTGTTGGTATTAAGAATTTACTTTGGCAAGAAATTTATCTCTAGAGTTAGCAGAAAGGATAAAAATATTTTTTAGCATAATCATATCTTGAGTGCTTAACTCTCTTTTCCATGTTAATACATGTATGCAAATTCTAAACACAAATGCTGTTTTTAAGTATTCTACAAATAACCTCAAGGTATGCAGAGACAGGTGTAGATGTGTATCTATGCCCAGCACTATTGCTAAAGAGTAGGACACTGGAAACCTCAATTATCAATTCATAGGGGAATGCTTATGTAAGTAACGCATCTACACAAAGTATGGGCTCTGGCTGTTTTAAAAAAATGTAGCAATATGCAATAAAGAGCGAAAAATACAAGTTGCAAAACAATGTCTAATGAGCAGGGGATGTAGCTTAGCAGCACAGCACCTGCCAGGCAAGAGCAAGGTCAGGAGTTCAATTCCTGATACAAAAAAAAAAAAAAGTATATTGTTAAGTCTCCGAATAAAACAGGTACCTAATACATGCTTGTAAAAAATTAACTGGTCATTTAAAAGTAGTTACTTTTAGAGAATGGGTTCAAAACTATCTGCACTGCTCCCATTTTTCTAACCCTGAACATGCATCACATGTATAATAAATGAACAGAAAGTTATTAGGATAGTTTTAATGAAGTGCTTCCCTACAGTACTCAGTTTCTACAATACCTACTTCATATACTGCAATTTCAGCCCATCCACCTCTATTCACAGCATGTATTAATACCGCTGTGGTTTAAAAGATAACTATGAACTCTTTAGGACCAGTGAATCCAAAAGAGGACCTGTGCCTTGATTTCATTACCTATCCGTCAAATACATTTTTGGTCTGTAAAAAACCTGAACATCCTCCAGTGAACCTTACAAAAATTACGTGGCTGCAAAGAACTCCAAATATAATGAAGTTTGAGGCTCTACTACTGCAAAGTTTCTCCCTTTCCTGGAGATAACTATGTCATCTAAATCATGCGCTCCACAGACAATGTAACGTCAGTCTTCTCAACCAGGTGTGTCTTCCGCTGGCCCTCAAATACGCTTACAGATATACTTGAAATAATGGAGAGACAGAGAGAGAGAGAGAGAGAGAGAGAGAGAGAGATAAAATGTGGGTTAGATTTAATGAAATTGAAGACTTAAACATCTGGTATTGGCCCAGTTAGGTAACGGAAGTTCCAGTACATCCCATTTATGGGACCACAAATCTCTAGAGATCAAAGACAATCTGAACGCACAACCTTGTAAGGTGGAAGCCGCCTAGAGAGAAACCCTGAAAGTCAACTTTACAA
>PVLA01014656.1:0-29257 GCA_004027455.1 Hydrochoerus hydrochaeris
AAGAGTCCTTGACCTAAGACAGGCGCTGTCCTCACAGGGCCTGCCATACTCTTATAAAGTGATAAGGGAGGAGATGTAGGGAGCAGCATGATAGCTTCATGGCTGCCGCTCCATCTCTCCCTCCTGTGGGCATCCAGTGCGTCGGCCTACATTTCCCAGGATCCTCTCGCCCCACCCAGGAAATGACAGCGACCCATCCGTAACTTCCCGCCCCCACTTCTTTATAAGCCAGGAACATTGTTCAATAAACAAGGTTTGATTGGGAAACTTCAACTTGCCTCCGTCTCTGCGGACCAATGCGTGGGTTTTCCCCTAGAGGAAGGAAAACGGGGCAGGGGCAGGGTGAAGAGAGAGAGATGGAGGCAAGTTGAAGTTTCCCAATCAAACCTCGTTTATTGAACAATGTTCCTGGCTTATAAAGAAGCGGGGGCAGGAAGTTACAGATGGGTCGCTGTCACTTCCTGGGTGGGGCGAGAGGATCCTGGGAAATGTAGGCTGACGCACTGGACGCCCACAGGAGGGAGATGGAACAGCAGCCATGAAGCTATCACGCTGCTCCCTACATCTCCTCCCTTATCACTTTATAAGAGTATGGCAGGCCCTGTGAGGACAGCGCCTGTCTTAGGTCAAGGACTCTTCATATGAACCCAACCAGGCCTTACCCGTCATGGGCCTGCAGGACAGCAAATATTAAAACAGAAACACTAAATTTGTTGGAAGACAAAGTAGGTAGAAATCTTGAAGACATAGGGGTAGGTAGAGAATTCTTGAAAAGAATCAAATATTCACAGAATCAACAACTTGGATCACATCCTATTAAAGAGTTTTTGCATGTCAAAAGAAATCTCTTGCATAGTGAAAAGAAAAACCCAAAAATTGGGGAAAAAATCTTAGTGAACAGTCCCTCAGACAAAGGATTTCTGTCCAGAACATATACAGAATTTGAAAAAATCAGATCCCCGAAATTCAAAGACCCATTGCAAAAATGGGCATCTGACATGAATACACAGTTCTGAGATGAACAAATACAAATGGCAAATAAATACATGAAAAAATGTTCATCATCATTGGTCACTAGGAAAATGCAAATTAAAACAGGACTGAGGTTCCATCTCACCCCAGAAAAAGTGGCCAGGATCAAGAAAACTACCAACAACAAATGCTGGAGAGGCTGCGGGGAAAAAGGAACTCTTCTGCACTGTTGGTGGGAGTGTTCAACCATTCTGGAGGTCAGTCTGGAGATTCCTCAAAAAGCTGGGATCGGAAGTCCCATTTGACCCACTTATTCCACTGCAAGGCATATTTCCAGAAGAACTGAAAACACCATATCATAGTGATATATGTGCACCCATGTTTATAGCAGCACAATTTGTAACAGCCAGATCTTGGAAACAACCTAAATGCCCAACAACTGAGGAACAGATAAAAATGATGGGGCCAGGGATTTAGCTCAGTGGCTTAAGCACCTACCTGGCAAGTGTGAGGTCATGAGTTCGATCCCTGGTATAAAAAAAAAGATGTATTTTTATGCATTGGTGTACTACTGTGCTATAAAGAATGATCACGTTGAAATATTTGTAAGTAAATGGATGCAATTGGAGACCATACTCATAAGTGAAATAAATCAACTCATGTATAAATACCATATGGTCTTCCTAGTGTAAGAAATGGTAAGAATAGATAAGATACAAAAAAATAAACACAGTGAAAGGACAAAATCTGCTGAAAGGGGAAAAAATAATATCTCAGGCAAAATGAGGAAAAAGCAAAAGGAAAAGAAAAAATATCTAAAATTATATAAACACACAGAATAGCCAAGATGATGGTGCTAAATTCTATAAGTTCTTGGAACAAAGTAGTTAACATTCATAGGATTGTAACAATTGTGCATATTATCACTTGATGATCTGAGGAACTCTTGAAGATCATTATGTAAAATAACAACCCTAGTTATGTTCATATCACCTTGTTTTGAAGGCCTATATTGTCAATGTTCTGGGCTCTTTGCTATTGTTTATATGTCTTTTTCATTTAGTGGTTTTCTAGGAATTTGTTTTGCTTTGTCTCATTTTGTTTCATTTTTCCCTCTAATACAGAAAGGATAGGTATAGATGTAATACATGACTCATGCACACGTAGAACTTCTGAACAGTTTACAAGAACTGATCATATAATGCATGATGAAATGAACAGCCACTTGGAAGAAAAAGACACACTAAGGTACCCAGTGCTGATTTTGTAGCATCACAATGTGAAATCCAGCAATACTACTATTCTTCGTTCAGAGTGATTTTAGTCTGTTTTGTTTTGTTTAATTTCAACATATGTGAAGGTATGGACAGCTATTTTGAAGAGAATGAGAGACACTATGGCAGTCATTGCTGACTTCCCTACTGTCTGGTCTTGAAGACCTAAAATGCCTTCATCATCCTGTTTCAATCAGTTTTATACTATTTTGTTTTGTATGAATTCATTGTATGTGAAGATATAGACAGCTATTTGGAAGAAAACAAGAGACAATGTGATAGACAGTGAAGATCTCTGGTTGTCTTGCCTTGAAATCTGTGTCTCTTACATTGATTTCTTATGATACTTTGTTTTGTTCTGTTTAATTTTACCCTCTTTAAAATAAAATTTTTTTAAAAAGAATATTTGCATGTATATTCATAAACTACTGATTTTCCATTTTCCTTTTTTTGTATGTCTTTATTTGGTTTGAACATCAGGATACTTCTGATTTCATAAAGTTTAGAAATATTATGTTTCTGTCTTATGAACAAAGTTGCAGAGAACCAATATAATTTCTTCCTTGAATGGTAAAATTACCAGTGAACCTGTGTGAGCCTGGAGTTTTACATGGTTACTAATTATTGATTTAATTTATTTAATAAAGCCTTACCAGAAACTTTCTTCTACTGTGCATTTTGGACAATGTGTCATATAAGGAATGGATTCATTTCATCTAATTTGTGGACATAAAATTATCGATATTATTCACTTATTATTCTTTTAATGTGAGATCTCTAATGATAACTTTTATTTACCATATTAATCATTTGTGTCCCATTTCCTTAGTTATTATGGCTAAAAGCTCAATTTTATTGATAATTCAAAGAACCAGTTTTTGATTTCATTGATCTTCATCACTGATTTTCTATTTTCAGTTTCACTGATCTGCTCTAACTTTTATTTCTTTTCTCTTTTCCTTCCTTTCCTTCTTTCCTTCCTTTTCTCTCTCTCTTCTTTCTTTCTTTCTACCTTTCTTTCTTTCTTCCTGGTATTGAAATGAGGGCTTTCACATCCTTTTTCATTTTGCAATTTTTGAGACAGAGTCTCACTAAGTTGCTAAATTGCCTGGGGTGGGTTGGAACTTGACATCCTCTTGACTTAGGCACACAGCATGGTGGTGTTTACAGGTATGCACCAACACTCCTGGCTCTTTTACTTTGGATTTAGTTTTGGGTTTTTTTTTTTTTTTCTCTTTGGTCTTTTTTTTCCTCCTAATGTGGAAGCTTAGATGGCTGATTTTAGATCTTTCCTATTTTCTACATATAACTTTTTAAATTAAAAAATACTTACAGAGACCACCAAGAACCAACTCTGAGCAGGGTTTAAAATTAATCAATTGGTTATATTACCTATGAGTCTCTTCCAAACCTAAGTGACTTGCTCAGAGTGGCAGCTGGTGTGCAATAAGTGCAAATCTCCATGATCACAGTAGAGGTCTGTATTGATCTGTGACACTGTGAAATCTCTTAGAGCAAGACAAATCCACAGCTGAGTACCTGGCTCTGACTCCAATTTTTATAAGACTGAAGCAGCGGTCTTTTGCTTCCTGCTGGAAATATCAACCTTAGAAATAGGGCAATGCTCTTAACTGGCAAAAAAAAAAAAAAAAAAAAAATTACTGTTTGGAGAAGTCTTTCATCTGAATTTACCAAGGTCCTGCTCCTTTCCTGCGTTTATGTCAAATTAACTTTTTTCTTCTTTGTTTGAAAACCCAATAAATACATGTCTTCCAGAGAGGTCCTTGTCTTTAGCTCCCAGAGAGAGTTTTGACCTTCCTGGATTCACCCCAAACATATTACTTGTCTTTTTTATTTAAACCTTTACTGTAGGTCATTTTAGGAGATTTGGAGCTCAGGCCAAGGCCCAATAAAGCACTACAAAGAGTGAAACCTTGGCTGCTCTCTGTGACAGAATGGTCCCCATTCAAGAGTTGAGATGAAGAACGGTGCTACTGTTCTTGACGGCAGCCCTAAGAGCTGGCAAAGTGGAGCAATTCATTCTTCACTTGAAGGGAAACAATTTTCAGCTGGTTTTCTATAACCAACTGATAAATAATTACCTGTGTACATAAAGAAGGAACAAAGTTACTAAGTGTGAGTTTTATTTGCACAGTTATAACAATACGAAACACCAAACACTGATTTAACCAGAAAGTGTGAAAAGACTTTATGAGACACTGGAAAGAGGAAATGGCAAGTGAGCTGTGGAGTTTTTACAACATAAATAAAGAGAGGCGTGATAAGACTAAACTTTTGTCTTCTGTTGCAGAAAATTAATAGATAATGGAAAGGCCAAAGCTGAAACACTAAGGAATATGATGAAAAAGCTGAGTAAATGTTTTTAAATTTTTTAAAGTTACAGTAAAAGGCACATTGCCATTAATTTCCCTCAAAATGCTCCCCTCTGCTTCCATCGTGCTCACTGCTTTAAAAGTAGTTGTGGAAGTCTTCTTTCCCAAGGTGCACCACCATGGCTGCTCGGATGTCCTGAATCCATTCAAAATGTTTACCTCTCATGGTCATTTTCACTTTCTTCCTAGGTTGTTATATTTTTATTGTTTATTGACACAATTTATATATAGTGATCATAAACACCTTGTGAAATTTGTAATTATATGTATAAATATGTTGATTCCTTTTTTACACAGCCCGCTCCCCTCATTTCAACCCATCCTCCCCCCATTTACAAAGCTTTGTTTCCATTTTATCTTTCTTTTATTGTTATTTTTCCTCTTCTTTCCTGTTCTTGTCTCCCCTCCCTAGTTTCACTTTCTTTTGAGCAGTTTTTTTCCTATTTCAAAATACCTATCAGGCACTTTGGTCCTTATTTACACTTCTGGTTTCTCACACCAAAGAAACAATGTGATATTTATGCATGTGTGTCCATTTTATTTCACTTAAGAGTATGTTTTCAAGGTGTGTCCATTTACCTAGAAATGTCTTGTCTATCCCACTTTTACAACTGAGTAGTACTCCATTGTATATACAAAAAAAAGACAATTCTTTTTCATACATTCTCTGAATGATGGACATTTCAGTTGTTTGCAAGATTTAGCTATTACTAACTGTGCTACTATAGAAATGAGTGAGCATATATTGTTGTATGGTGTTCTTAATTCTGCTGGGAAGATCTCCAGAAGGTGAATAGGTGGATCAAATGGTGCTTCTAGGCCTAGATTTTTGGGGAATCTCCACAATGATTTCCACAGTGGTTGCACAAGTCTACATTCCCACCAACAGTAGAGAAGTGTTCCATTTTCTCCACAGTCCTGATAGCATTTGTTACTGGCTAATTTCTTGATAATAGGCATTCTTTCTGACATGAGATGGAACTGCAGCATTGTTTTCATTTGCATTTCTCAAATAAGCAGTGATATTTAATATTTTTTCTATGTTTTTTATTAGTATTTCTTCCTCCAAGAATTGTGTATTCATCTCAGGTGGCCAAGCTTTGATAAGGTCTTTAAATTTGAGGGTGAGAGTCAGATTTTTCAAATTCTTTATATTACTAGATATTACTCTTTTGTCTGAGTAACAACTGGCTAAAATTTTTTTCTCACTCCAAATGGATTGTCTTTTTACTTTATTGGTAATTTCTTTTAATAAGATAAGATCCCAGTTGCTGATTCTTTGTATTTCCTTATGTAACCAGGGTTTTGTTTATGAAGTCTCTGCCTACACCTATGTCTTCAAGAGTCATACCTATTTTCTCTTCCAGAAGATTTAGAGTTTCTGTTTTGATTCATTTCAATTTTAGTTTAGTGCATTGTAATAGACATGGGTCTAGTTTTAGTCTTTGGTATGTGGAAAGCCAGTTTATCCAGTACCATTTATTAAAGAGGCTGACTTTCAAACAACAAACAGGAGAGGGCAGCACTTCCCTAGCCAGTACACTGCAGAGAGCCTGCAAGCAATACAAAAAGGTCCAGAAACCTCCACCATTCATCTGTCTGAAAGAAAGCAGAAATGTGACAAGACAGAGAAACAACAAAAAGCCTCAAACCACTGACCCAGGGAAAATAAGTCCAGGAGAGGTAAATACAGAGGAGATTGAAGGCAGCAAACATGCAATATCAGACACAGCCTCATCTGAAATAAAGAAATACTTCTGTGACCTCCATCGATGAATTTAAATCTGAAATTCTCACTCAGGTGAAGCAAGATATAAGAAGATTAATAAAAGAAATGCTGGGTACTCCTCAAGAAGGCACAAAAGGAAGAATGGAGGAACCCAGAGAAGGAGAGAAGCCTTTGATGAAGAATATAAATGAAATCTAGAACATATGAAACAGATCCAAAGAGAATATCAGGAAATTAAAAACTCCATTGAAGGCTGGCAAAACTTAACAGAAAAGACAGACTTTCAAAAGTTGAAGATAGATTTGCAATGTATGATCATGAAAGGAAGGATCTCTTAAAGATAAGGAACAAGGAAGTAACCATACAAAGGCTAGAAGACAACAAGAGGATTTATAACTTAAGAATAAAAAATGTGAATGAAGAAGTAGGGACAAATACAAATGAAATAAAAAGGCTATTCACAGAAATAATTAAGGAAAACTCTCCAAGCATAGGAAATGGAAGTGATGGCCAGATATATGAGGCATACAGAACTCCAGCCAGCTACAACCCAAACAGATCTACACCCAGACATATAATAATCAGGATCCTAGAAGTCTATCACAAGAACAGAATATTAAAAGTGGTCAGAGAAAAGAAACAGATGACCTATAAAGGAAAACTCATCAAAATCACAGCAGACTTCTTGATGCAAACTATCAAATCAAGAAGAGTTTGGAATGAAATATTCCAAACTCTGAAAGAAAATAACCTCCAACCCAGGTTGCTGTAACCTGCAAAACTGTCTCTCAGAATTAATGGAGAGACAAGATATTTCCACGACAAAGAGGAACTGGGGGAGTTTGTGATCATTGATCCAACCCTGCAAAGAACACTGAAGGACATTCTACAGAGACAAGAAAATCACCAGGATTCCAGGAACAATGGCAGAAAGGCCTCAAAGAAAGGGGCAGACAGTGGAATGAAGGAGAAAAGTAAACAAACAATAATGACAGAAAAATAGCATAGCAGAGATGAGTCAGACAAGATTGGCTATATCACTGTTTTGTCTTGATTGATTTTATTCAAATCTGGTATGCTTGAGGGTGTCAAGTCTGAGAGTAGAGGCAACTACTGTGAGGATGACAAGATTCAATAGGATACCCATTCTGGTTTGATTATTAACTGCCTTTGAAGTCCTATAATGTCTCTGATGTTTGGTTTTTATTAATAGTGCTATGTACTGCTAAGTTTAATTATACTATGCCTGACAGTATAGACAATTTTATTGAAAATAACAAGAGACATCATAGTAATTACCATAGATCACCTAGTATTGTGGTTTTATATGCCTTTTCATTTCATGTTTTTCTAGGAAATTGTATTGTTAACTTGTTTTGATTTGTTTTTCCCACTAATACAGAAGGCTAGGTATACATGTAGAGACTTATACATGTGTAGAACTTCTAAACAGTTTACAACAATTGATTACAGTTATTTTTTAAAAAGAGAAGAAAAGAAAGTATTCTAAAGGATATAACTGCATGTATGTTTAAGTGTGTAGGATTGATAACCATAGTATTAAGTTTTTGTTGGATAGATGAACAGAACTGATTTCAGTCTCACTGTTTAAATGTCTACTTTGTATGCTTTACTTTTGTAACTTGAACAACTATTTCTAAGAGGAAAATATGTAATTATCAACTAGTGATTTCTTACTGGTTTCTGTTTTGTTTTAATATTGTATTATTTCTACCTTCTTTCTGTTTCTTTTTTTTTAAATAAAAAAAGGAAGGAGGAGGAGGAAAGGAAGAAATAGTTGGAAAAAAAGAATGAAAATGGAAGCAAAGCTCTAGCAAATAGGAGAGGAATATGGGTCAAAAGGAAGCGAGGGTTTTGGGGAAAAAATAAGAATCAAAAAACATCATGTAGAGATATAAATTTCCTCTAATGAATGTGATCATTTTTTACATATAAAATGTACCAATAAATTTAGTAATAATAAAAGAATATTTTAAAAAAGAGGCTGATTTTCTTCCTGTGAATACGTTTGGTCTCTTGGTCAAAGATAAGGTGGATGGGGGTATTTGGAATTTTTTTCTGCATCTTCTGATCTGTTTCAGTGATCCTTGGGTCTGCTTTGTTTTTTGTTTGGTTGGCTGTTTGTTTTTGTTGTTTCATTTTGGGAGTTTTTTCCAGTAGCATGCTGTTTTTATCACAGTAGCTTTATAGTATAATTTCAAGCCAGAGATTGTGATGTCTACTGTCTTGCTTTTGTTGCCTAGAATTTTTTTTTTTCTATTCTAGGTCTCTTCCAGTTCCAAATGGAATTTTAGGAATGTTTTCTCCCATTCTCTGAGGTAATGGTATTTGATTGGGGTTGCATTAAATCTGTATAACAATTAGGGGAGTATGATCATTTTTACAATGTTGGTTCTTCCAACCCATGAGCAAGGGATATCTTTCCATTTTCTGAGATCGTCTTCAATCACCTTTTTCAGAATACTATAATTTTTTTTTTATTGGTACCAGGGATTGAACTCACAACCATGCACTTGCAAGGCAGGTGCTTATGCCACTGAGCTAAATCCCCAGCCCCTAGGAATACTATAATTTTTAATGTATAGATATTTTACATCCTTTGTTGAGTTAATTCCTAAATATTTCATTTTTTAATGCTATTATAAAGGTGTCGATTCCCTAATATCTCAACACTTTTTCTTTTTCTATACAGGAATGCTATTGATATTTAAGTTTTGACTTTGTATCCAGCTATGCTACTGAATTCAGTTGTTAAATATACAAGTCTTTTGGGTCTTTTATGTAGAGTATCATACCATCTGCAAATAATGATAATTTGACTTCTTCCTATTCTTCTTCCTTTTATTTCCCTTTCTTGTCTAATTGTTCTGCTAATGTTTCTAGAACTATATTAATAGGGGCAGTGATAGTGGACATCTTTGCCTTGTTCCTGATTTTAGAGTAAAAGCTTTCAGTTTTTGACCACTTACAACGATGTTGGCTATTGGTGGTGTCATAGATGACTTTTATCAGTTTGAGATAAAGACCATCTATTCCAATTTTCTGTAAGGTTTTATCATGAATGAGTGTTACTCTTTGTCAAATGATTTTTCCTTGGCTGCAGTGATGATCATATGAGTTTTACCTTTGGCTCCATTGATACGGTGTATTAAGTAAGTATATTGATTTATATATGCCAAACCATCCTTGCATCCCTGGGATAACTCCTATTTGGTAATGGTGAATACTCTTCTTGATGATTTGCTGCATTCTGTTTCACAGTATCTTATTTTTGCATTTATACTCATTTAGGAGATTGGTTCTCTTTTTTGATTTGGTCTTTCTATGGCTTAATGTCAGGGTAATACTTACTTCCAGGAATGATTTTGGGATTATGCTTCCCTTTCAATTTCATTAAAGAGTTTCACCAATAATGCATTAGATCTTCTCTAAATTTCCATCAGGAAGTGGGCTCTTCATTGTTCATCAGTTTTTAATTATTTTTGCAATTTCTTTGACTGATATTGGGTTATTTAGAATTTTTATATCTTCATGACACAGCTTTGACAATTCATATTTATCTAGTAATATGTCAGTTTCTTCTGTTTTTCATCTTATTAGAGTGTAGTTTCTCAATGTAGATCTTCTGGATTTCTACAGATCCACTGTGATTTCATCATCTTCATTGTTAATTGCATGAGTGTGATTCTTTTCATTCTTCTTTTTCATGAGATTAGCTATGGTTTTATCAATTTCAGCTTTCAAAGAACCAAGTCTTTGATTAATTTATTCTTTGTATCATTTTCTTAGTCTCATATGCATTAAATTCTCCTCTGATCTTTATAATGTCCCCCCTCATATGGGCTTTGGGTTTCATTTATTCTCCTTTTTCAAGAAGTCTGAGGTTCAACAATAGGTTGTTTATTTGAGCTTGTTCTGTTTTCCTGATGTGAGAACTCACCACTAATAAGTTGCCCTCTTAAGATTACTTTCATGGTGCCCCATAAGTTCTGGTATGTTGTAGTGGCATTATCATTTAATTGTAGATACTATTCATTTTTTTTCGTTAATTTCAATGATTATTCAGGAGAGTGTTATTTAATTTACAGATGTTTATGTTGTTTTTGTGGCTTTTTGGCATTGATTTCCATTTTCATTGCACTGTGGTCAGATATTATGTGCGGGAAAATTTTGTTTTCTTTGCATTTACTTAAGTATGTTGTGTGGGCTAGTATGTGGTTTATTTTGGAGAATGGATCATGCAGAGTTAAGAAGAATGTGTATTCTGACACAATGTGGGGTCAAACACTTTGTATATATCTATTAAATCCATTTGTTCACCAGTTTAGTTCAGTTCTGATATTTCTGATATTTCTTTGATCTTTCTTCTTTCTTTCTTTCCTTCTTTTGTCTAGTTGAAATATTTTTGATAGTGGGTTAGTGAGGTACCCTATTACAGTTCTGTTAGAGCTGATATGACTTTTCATGTTTGTTAATATTTGTTTTACGAAGCTGGGTATACCAGTAATTGGTACATAAATATTTATGAATATAATCTCTTCCTCTTGAAATTTTCTAACAAGTATGTAGCAACCTCTTTTGTCTCTTTTGACCAGTCTTGGCTTGAAATTCCCATTGTTTATCTCTGCTTTTTTTTTTTCTGGGTTCCTGTGACATAGAGTATGTTTTCCATCCTTTGACTTTCAGTCTATGAATTTTTTTTTTAGTTAAATGTGCTTCTTGAATGCAGTATATTATTGAATCTTGCTTCTGGATCCATTCTGCAAGTCTGTTTCTTTTGATTGGTGAATTAAGATCATTTACAGTGGTGGTTATAACTGATATGATGGCTTATTCTTCTTAGATTATTTTCCTGTTGTTGCTGCCTTGCCTTTCCATTTAATTGCTTACCCTAACTGGTGGTTTCTTTGTATTGGTGTTCATGAAATAGTGGTCTTCTTTATCTCTTTCTAAAATATCCTTCAGAGTATTTTGGAGAACTGATTTGATGGCCATGAATTTCTTCAGTCATTCATTGTCATGGAAGTATATTATTTCTCCATTGATTTTTAAAGATGTATTTGCAGTGTCCATGAATCTGGGTTGAAGGTTGTTGTCTTTTAGAGCTTGAAACACTTCACTCCAAGCTCTCCTTAACTTGCAGGTTTATGTTGAGAATTCTACTGTGATTCTCATAAGTTTTCTCTTGTAGGTGATTTATTTCTTTTCTGTAACTACTTTTAACATTCTGTTCTTGAGCAGAAATTCTGGCATCTTGATTATTACATGCCTTAGTGTAAATTTATTTTGGTCATGGTTATTTGAAGTTCTATATGCCTCACTTATTTGTATGTCAAATACTTAATCCATGTTTGGGAAGTTTTCTGCCATTACTTCTGTGCAGAGATTTTTTGTGAGATTTGCACTATCTCTAGTTTTCTCACTGATTCCCATCAATCTTATGTTGTTCTTCTTTGTATCTTCTTGCAGATATTGCATTGATTTTTCCTGGCCACTTGTTATTTTTAAAATATCTTTCTTTTTGTCATCAGTAACCTTAATCCCATTTTCTAGTTTTAATATTCTATCTTTGCTTTCATTCAATCTGTTGTGTATAATTTCCATGGAATTTTTCATCTCCTGGATATCTTTTAGATGTATTTCATGGCTTCTATTTCTTCCTATGTTAGGCATCTTTGGTTTCCATCATCTACCTAAGCATCTCTATTTTTTTTAAATCTCTCTACTCTAGATTTGTTTGGCATATCTTTCATTTTGGTCATTTTTTTTTCTTTTTTTTTTTTTTCTTAAGAGATTATTTTCTTTACCCTGCCCATTTTTTTTCACTTCTGCTGCTATCTTTTAAAAAAGTTCCAGTATATGTCTTATAATTTTCTCTACCTCATTGTGCTCTGGACTTATCCTGGATGGGCTGGAGGTTGTGACTGAATTTTACTTCTGCATTTTGTGATTTTCTATTTTTTATTTTGTTTTATTCTCCATGTTGATACTTATAGATTTCTTATAGTAGCTGGCTTTATCACTAGTATTAACGTTTTCCCTAGGAAATGTCTATTCCTCAGAAACATTGTCTACATTTAGCTGGTTCTTGGTCCTTGTGTCTATCCCAAGAATCTATTTTCCCAACTTATTAAAGATCAGAAGTTGCTATTTGGCTCAGCACCACATCATCTAGTACTGTAATATGGTGATGCTTATGACCCAAATCACAGTGTTGTCACACTAGGGAGAAAAAAAATGATAACAAACATGTATGACAGTGTGGCTGTAGTACAATTAGCAACAACAATAACATCAAACACAGCTTAGCAACTGACAAACTAGTAACTATTAATTTGGTACCTTTAATCATAAGAGCAAGTTCAACAGTTATATAACAAAATTCACCATATACCAGAAACATGGATGCAATGAGTTTCCCCTTATTAGAGTGATTTTACCCTGTGTGAAGGGAATTTAAGAGGTATAGGGAAAAAACAGAGAGATGAATGAGGGACAATATAGTAGAAGCAAGTTTGTAAGGCAAAAGATGTTCACCCAAGTTTTGGGATACTGAAGAAGAGCAAAGGAGAAAATACAATGAGAAAGAAAGCAAAAGAATTTAGAAAGAGAAGAAACAATGTTCACTCACATGAAAATATCACAAAATCAAAAGAGACAGTGGAGCAAAGAGAGAAAGAAGATTAACAGAACAAAGCAAAAATAAAGGGAAGCCTAGTTCAAAAAAAAAAAAAGAGTCTGAAAAAGGAAAACCAATGAAACAAGCAAACACAAAGAGAAATATTAAAATCCCGCTGGTGTTCCCAGTTCAGTGCCAGTGTCCAAGCTGGATCTCAGAAATGTGCTGTACAACCCCAAGTTTGCAGTAGGATTTGTGCTGGGCATGGGGCCGATCTTGGGCTCTGGGTATGGGACCTAGGACTCGTCTTTACCTGCAAACCATTTGGATGTCCATTTTTCCTTACCATGATTATCTCGGCATCTCTCTCCCAGGTGCTGAGGGTCCCTCAGATAATGAAAGCCTAAGGTTTCTCCCAGACCTGTGTACAGTTGGCTTCTTCTGGGCTTTGCACAGCTTCCTCTATTCCACACCACTGACTCCTCTTACCTGCTGACCTAGAGCAAGATTGTGTCCTTGTCTCATCATAGGCCAAGGCTGCTTGCCTGTTAGACCTAAAGACAAGGCCACTCTGCTGGTTGCAGACAGGGGGAAACTTCAAGCCCTTTATTTAGGGCTAATACTGTCTTTGGACAGCCACCAATGCCAAGTCTGGGTGCGTCTCAGCTCCTGCCTCTAAGTACAATTCTTGTCTGTTTCCCATCTTCCATCTACTGTGACTGGATGGCTCTTCCTTCATGCCACTCTCAGACTTTGGCAATGAAGCAAACTGGAACCGTTCTGCTACTGGGGTCCCCCCCTCAAATCCTTTGAAATAAAATGGCACACCTTCACCTCCCCTACTGTGCTTCTATTCTACATTATCTGTATGCGGATTCACCTTGCACACCAACCACTAGCTCTGCAAGGCCCCAGGATAAAAGGTGTCTCTCTGCTCTGGGGCTGTTCTACCACTCTGGCCTGGGCTATTGTGCTGGGGTGGGGAAGCTCCACCACTATGTAGGGCTGCTCGGCTGCACTGGGCCATGGCTGTGATACACAGCAGTTTTGACTTTAAGTCAGAAATTGCAGGGTGCCAGAACTGTTGAATGAGATGAATGAAGACACATCCCATGTTGTTAAGAAACTGCTCTTTTTTTGCCACCTGAAAGCAGCATTCACAGTTTCACTGACATTTATGAAAGAGGACTCAGAGAACTGCTTCAGAAAGTGGCAGGAATGATGGGATGTGTGTTCAAAGCAATGGGTGGCCCTTAAGAACAATTAGTGGCAATGTGTCATTTACTATCAATAGTTTTTTTTAAATTTAAAGAGTCGTCATATACTTTGATCATCAAAATATTGTTGGTGAGCAGAATTTGAGATTAAAGAGGTATCAGGCAGGCAGTGACACTTTATTATCATCCTTGTGATACCATTTGAAGTTTAATCTATGAATACTATATGAATTTCATAACAATAAAGATTAAAATTCAAACATCTATTAGATGCTCAGTAAAGCACTTCCTACTCTGCCATCCTAAAGTTCTATATACTGTACCATAAATTCTAAATATGACACATATAACAAAATGAATAGATGTACTGTAAAATTAATTTCTTCCAGTTAAATGAATATTGGAAGTCTTCATTAGATTTTTTTTAATAAAAAGAGCAGTTGGATTGGTCCTGTCCAAATCGGGATCAGACTTTTAATACTTTGGAATATAAAAGGTAGAATCTTTGGCATGAGGGAGTCTACTTCATTTAATGGAATGAAAATGTTATACCTCATCCATCATGTATGCTCAACACTTCCTTCATTCTTTACAGTCCTCAACTTTCTCTGGCACAGACAGCTACCCTTCACTCAGTCACTAAGTGCTAGGTCCTTCTCACAGGTCACAGGTCCTTCTCACAGGTCACAGGTCCTTCTCATACATCACAGGTCCTTCTCATAGGTAATCTCATATCACCCCACAACACTTGTATACTGCAAATATATTAACCATATCTCATAGATAATGGTACTGGAACTTAAGTTAAATTGCTTGCTCAGAGATAAACTTCAATTTGTAATCAAGTCAGAATTTTAGCCCTACTAGATTCTGCTAAGATGTCCATTTTCTTTCCATTACTCGGCTCTGTGTTTTGGAATATCTGCCCATAATTGACTTGATACACAGAAACCTTCTTATAGGAAGACAAAGAAATCAAATAAACAATTCCTGGAAGCATAAGCCCTGCAGTCTACTGACTTCATCTGTTTCTTGGCTTCCTCATCACATCCTTTTCTGTACTTGTCATGCAGCTCAGAAAACAGCTAAACTTAATACCAGAGAGGAAGAAATAATCTTGAACTGTTCAAGATTCTTACTGCGAATACAAGGAGCTACTGTGGCTACCTTAAACTGAAAAGGGCTTTACTAAAAATAATAACCCTTCAACCCCAAAACTCTACCAAAAGACTTCTAGATTTAATAAGCAAATTTAGTAATGTAGCTGGATACAAAGTCAACACTCAAAAATAAATAGCATTCCCTACAGAAAAATTCATTAAGAGAGAAATTAAGGAAACAACACCCTTCACAATAACATCAAAAAAATGAAATACTTAGGAATCAATCTAACAAAAGAGTTAAAAGATCTATACATTGGAAATTAGAGTACTCTGAAAAAGAAGATGGAAGAGGATTACCAAGGAAAGGTAATCCTTGGTCATGGATAGGAAGAACCAACATTGTGAAAATGGTCATTCTCCCAAAACTGTTATAGAGATTTAATCCAATCCCAATCAAAATACCATTAGCATATCTCACAGATCTAGAGAAATCATTCCTAAAATTCATTTGGAAACAGAAGAGACTAGAAAAAAGCAGTTCTTGGTGATAAAGGCAAGACAAGAAGCATCCTAATCCCTCACTCAAAATTATACTACAAAGCTACTGTAATAAAAATCAGCCTGGTTCTGGCAAAATAAAACAGATCTGAGGATCAATGGAACAGATTATAAGACATAGACACAACTATAAAGACACTCAGCCACCTTACCTTTGACAAAGGGGCCAAGCATGTTTACTGAAATAATATAGCCTCTTTAATAAACAGTGCTGGAAAAACTGGCTTTCCATGTGCCAAAGAATAAAATGACCCATATTTATCACCATGCACTAAACTAAATTCTAAATGGCTCAAAGATCTAAACATTGAACAGAAACACTAAATCTATTGAAAGACAAAGTAGATATAAATCTTGAAGACAAGGATAGAAAGAGAGTTCATGAGCAAAAACCAAACTGTATGTGAAGTACTTCAAAGAATTAACAACTGGAATAGCATCTTACTAAAAAAGTCTTTGCACATCAAAAGAAATCACAGAGTGGGAAAAAATTTTAGCCAACTGAGTTTGTTTGTAGTTGTGCAAACTTCTTCTAATTTGTTCTATTCATCCTCAGATCCTTTTTATTTTTTTCATTTTATCTTTTACAGAGGGGCAAAACATGTTCACTGGAAGAAAGCTTCTTTAATAAATGATGCTGGGAAAACTGGCTTTCCACATGAAGACTAAAACTAGACCCATTTCTGTCACCATGCACTAAACTAAAGTCAACACGGATCAAAGATCTAAATATTAAAAGCAAAACAAACACTAACTCTATTGGAAGAGAAAGAGAAAGTAGGTAGAAATCTTGAAGACATAAGTGTAGGCAGAGTACATGAACAAAATCCAAACTGCATGGGAAATGCTTCACAGAATCAACATCTGGGATTTCAATTTAGAAAAAAGTTTTAGCACTTCCAAAGAAATCAGAGAAGAAAATCAAGAGTGGGAAAAATTTTTAGTCAATTGTCCCTCAGACAAAGAACTTCTATCTAGAACATAAAAAGAACTGAAAAAACTCAGACTCCCTAAATTCAAAGACCCCAATCCAAAAATGGGCATTGGAGATGAATACACAATTCTCAGATAAAGAAATACAAATGACAAACAAACATGAAAAAATGTTCAACATCACTGGTCATTCTAAAAACACAAATTAAAACAACACTGAGATTCTATCTCACCGCAGAAAAGAATGGCTCTCATCAAGAAACCAATCAATAACAAATGCTGGCAGGGATGTGGGGGAAAAGTAACCTTTCTCCACTATTGATTGGAGTGTAGACTGGTAAAAACACTGTGGAAATCAGTGTGGAGATTCCTTAAAAACTATGATTAGAAGTCCTATTTGAATCAGCTATCCCCCTTCTGGGTTTCTTCTTAGAAGAATTAAAAATATCGTACTACAGCAATATATGTGCACCCATGTTTACAGCAGCACAATTTGTAATAGATAAATCTTGGAAAAAAATCCAATGCCCATCAAAGAATGGACAAAAAGATGTTGTTTTTCTATACAATGGAGTGCTACTCAGCCATAAAGAAGGATAAACTGGAGACTTTTATACATAAATGGATACAAATCGAGACCACACTTACAAGTGAGATAAATCAGACCCATATGTGTAAACATCATATTGCTTACTAGTGTGAGAAACTGAACAAGTAAATAGTATTTAAAATGTACAATAGATACTGTGAATTGGGAAGAAACTGTTCAAAAGTAAAGACAAACTGTGATGGGAGAAAGTGGAAACAAAGGAAAGAAAATGGAAAACATGGATACAGAAGATAGGACAGTTATGCAGCTAGCTCCTCTTAGTTCTTGGAAAGAAAGTTTTGTGCTAATATTGGACAAGATATCATGCATATATCTGAACAACTACTGTGAACAACTATAAACACAATAATACACAATGTACCAACTATTGTAATTGTCCTACTAACCTTTTTGAAACTCAATTTCATTGTTATGTTCATCTTTTTTCTTTCTTTAAGATAAAAAAATTAACCCTTCAGAGATCATTGGAAAGGTTCAAAACTAATATAAGAGGTCACCACCAAATTCCCATACCTTCTCCTTCAAGCACATGCACACACACAAACCATGCAGCAGAACTGTTCAATTTCAAAATGTGACTACACTATAGTCACTAAATCTGCAGCACTAATACCGCCTCAGTGTCAGGAATTCTACTGTGCAATTCCTGCAGTTACTTAAAACCCAGACACGTCTGAAGCTGGTCATTCTGATACATTGGAACCTCCACCAAAGCCTGCAGAGCTTCCAATCTCAGCTGCATGTGGAGGCATCTGACAGGTGAGACTAGCCTGCCTGTGTCCATCTACACTGCAAGGGAAACTGAGAATTGGACTTCTAGCTGGGGAAGTGGGAGCTGATACACATGAATCATTTAAAACATGGTGGAATGTACTCAATAAGACACACACTAAAAACTCATTCAGCTAAGATGAGGGTGCAAGAACAACTCCCAGATTTCTGTGTCGGGAAAATCGATGAATAAAATGGTGTTACTACAGAGACAGAGGACACTGGACAAGGAAGAGTTCAGAGGAAGTGAAAGAACTATAAGCTTAATGCCAGACTTGTGAGTTTGAGGCACTCATGAGATACGCAAATGAGGATGTTTAATTGACTATATGAGCCTAGAAATTAAATGAAAGGTCAAAATTCCAGGCGATAATGTGTTGGCCATCAGAATACAGATGGCAACTGATGCTGTAAACAGGACAAGGCTGTGATAAGAAGGCACAGTGGGTGAGAAGAAGGCTGGCCATGGAACTGCCCATTGCTCAGATGGTAAGAAGAGAGAGAGAGAGGAAAAAAAGAGTGCCAAAGAAGGGTCAGAGCACCACAGAAAGGAAGCACGCATTGGTGGAGTCCTGGAAGGCAAAGCAGACCTACTTCAGGGAAGATGGTAACTAAGAGAATAGAGCTTGAATGTTCTCGCCGTATACACAAAGAGGACAAGGGTATAAGGAGATGGGTAAGTCAATTACCTTAAGGTAACTATAACATATATGTTCAGGTTAACGTGATGTCATAGTTCGTAAATATGTGCAGCTTTTGTTCATTATTCTTCCATAAAGCTGAAGGGAAAAGGAATGGGGTTCAGATCTCATAAATTCTATTTCTGATCGATGAAACATGAAATAAACAATTATTCATTTCTTCCTTTATCCCATGACATTTGAGAAAATGATAAACAGGCAACAAGAGAGAAGCAAAAGGGAAAGCCTGAAAGTAAATCTTAGGGCTTTTCCAGCTTTGCATACCTTCACCCACATTATGAGTCTCCTCTGCCCACTCACTCACAAATGCAGGTGCTTTGGCGTAGTATTGCTGAATCTGTTCTCTCACTGGTCACCTCATCCAGCGGCCTGTGTTTCACTCTTCCCTGTGTCCTGCCTGCCCACACACTAAGCTCCAGCTGCCCTGAAAAGATAATGTCATTCATTCATTTCATCCTCCTCTTCCCTTTGGTTACTTACTATCTAACTCTAGGTCTCTATATTTTGCTTTCTGTAAAATTATTTTAAATGCTCCCGGCCTGAACCTCATTTCAATGACAATGCTGAAGTAGGGGCAATGGGAGGGATGATGGCAGTCAGGTGAGGTCATAATAAACTAGAAAAGATCACAACACCTAAAACTAAGTTAACTTTTAAATGTCAGTGAAGAGCCTGGCTGAAGGACCCATCTCTGTGCTGAACTGCAAAAGGATACCTGAAGACAAGAGCACATTTTCTTGTTTAATTTATATCCCAACATTTATGTTAATCATTTACTAATGATTTTTTAATGATAACAATCTATCATACCATTTGTGTGGTGCAAGAGGTGACTCCAGGGTTTTCTTTCATTCTGGCAGGTCTATTTTTGAATTTAATAGTGACAAATAGCATCACTGGGTAGATTTCTTCAGTGAGTTCAGAAATGGCCCTTTGACCACTATGGGATAATTGGAAAGTCTCTAGTTTACCCTAACTGCTTTCCTATTTCTCACTTACCAAATTAGATAAGAAAAAAATTACACAGTGATAGAAGGAATTAATATACCTGGAGGTAAGTCAAGGGAGCAGATTTAATGAGCAGAAAGAAGCAGAAGAGGTAAAGATGTGCAGGATAATTTGGATGTTCTCAGGTTTAGCTGAGGTCCAGGGTGACCGAGCTGACTCTGGAAATAGGATGTGTGCATATGCACAGCAGAAAATTGTGCACTGACACCCAGATCGCACATCTTTCTTTATGCTGGCCAGGATGTTTTGGTACTAAAGAAACACACCTAGAACCATTAGACAAAGGTCTACAGAGCACCAGGAGCCTCACAGTCAGCTGCACCTGACCATTGTTGGTTCATGGTGACAAAGTTATGGCCTAAGGCTTTCAGCTCAAGGTAAGCACCAAAACAAGAGCCTCCAAGGAAGTGAATAATGTCCTTGCACTAAGCCTAGTGTCAATGCAACTGCATCGTTTTTTCCAATATTGACGGCTAAAAGCAACTTTTTTTTCATCTCCAATCTTAGATTTTTATTTTAGTCCATAACCCAACCCACACTACATATATATATATATATATATATATATATATATATATATATATATATATTATTCAATGATAACACAGAACCTTTTTTAAGAAAGTCTGGTTAGGAGCTGTCACATGTATCAGATGGACAAGATTTTCATGGTCTGGGAGGCACTTTCCAGCCTGGGAAATTAGCTCTCACTGAACCAATGATTGAGGTATTTATAAGCATTATTTCATATTCATTAATAATCCTGAAAAATAAGGACTATTACTATCTCCACTGTATAGATAAGTAGAGGATCACACATGTTATGTGCATGGCCCCAAACTGTGTCATTAATGAATGACAGAAGCAGAATTAGAGGTGCAGCTATCTGAAGCTAGAGCACTCTTGTTAAACACTATGCAGCATTGCCTCCCAGTGACAAAGTGAAGAAATGCACCTCTGTAACCAATGGGAAACCAAGTGGACCAGCAAACAGAAGCACAGGACATAGAGCACGTGCCTTGCTGAAGCAGGTCCCTACACTGGACTATTCGCACAGCCAGCTCAATTCAGGGTTCCCTGCTCAGTCTCGCTCACTGACTCTTCCTTAGGTCATTTTGTCCTTGTCTCTCTTCTTTTATTCTCAGAGTAACAGACTACACAAGAAATCAAAACTGCAAAGTGTATCAGCCCAGACAAAAATGACCAGTCAAGGATGTGTACCCAAACCCTTGAATGACAAAAGCCACAAAAATACACATATAGTTTCATCTTATGAAGTTATTTTTCTATGATTTTTGTCCATAAGGCATTGTGCTTCCATCTCTGCCCTACGAATCCTATTGGCTTTTAGTTTAGTTACATAGAACTTACTGTACCTGGACTGGAGGTGGGGTCACCACCCAGATCCCTGCCTCATCTCACAACTGATGTGTTATTATTTTTCTTTCAGATGCCAGGAATATTAGCTGCTGGTGGCTGAGTTTTTCAGATAGAATTGCTCTATGCTGAGGGGAGCTGCCTTGCCCAAGGTTACTAAAGCGATGGCTTGGTCTATGGTGAGATTCAAGATGAATTAGTCAAAAGCAGAATCCACAAAAGCTTACATTGTCCAAGGGGATTGTGCACTCACGTTATAAGTGTCGTGTGGCTCAGGTTCTCCTCAGCCCAAACAAGCTTCCCTCTCTACTTTACAGGTGCTCCCAAGTGCACCCTCCAATAACCCTGCAGGTAAATCTTAAGGTCTGGGTTTTTATAAACCCAATCTAAGGCTTACTCAACTCTTAACTTCAGTTCTATTTATAAACACTGTCATTCTAACTAAAGAGCAAAAATGCTGTGTGCTCAGAAGGCACGTGGATATAAAGTTCATATGTGTGCCAGAATACAATTTAAAACCCATGAATTAACATGTCTCCTCTGCTGCTGGTACTGTACACTCATATTGAAATTCATGGCTTTGTCAGTATAGTTGTCATGTCACTTAACTGCCTTGCCCTGTGGAATAGTTTGCTTTTCTTTCTAAAGAGGTTCAATTGGAAACCTCATATGACCACTTGAGAATCCAAAACTTTACTCTAAATGGTTACAGGAAAATCTCTCCTTCGTACAAATTAGTCTGAACATTTGTTATCACAAATGTGTTTGATTCTTCTTTGCTTTTGTCTTGTGGTGCTTGTCTAGCTATGGTGGCTAAAGGCAGAGATCTCTTTGTGAGTGTCAGCATCACACATATCCAAGTCATGATTCAATTCTAGGAAACCACTGGAGCAGTAATTTTTAATCCCTCTAGTAACCCCCAAAAGCTTTCACTAGCAAAACCCCCTCCACACATATTAGCATAATATAGCTCAATCACAAAGGTGTAAATTCAAATTACTCTCTTGTTTTCTGCACCCACACTCCCTCCTGTGACCCTCTCCCCAGGTAACTTCCCACTGACCTTTGTTTCCCTTCAATATATTTTTGGAATGCAAATATCAGAATCACGATATAGACTATAAATTGAAAAAGATGAATCATTGTTAAATGAGAAACCTCAATCTCAATGTTAAGTTTATAGGACTTAGTTTGTACAGCCATAAGAAAGGTAAAAATAATTTAAAAAGTTAACTAATAAAGTAACTTCAATAATACAGCTAAGGAAAAAATAAAGGGACAAAGATTAAATTTTCCACAATCAGTCATTCTTACTCTCACAAGGGCAGAGACCAAAAAGCCTATTCCTAGTATTCAAATTAAGAAAGAAAATGATGAAAGTGGCCCCAGGAACAGGTTACTTGTCCAGGATTACAAAAGATAGCACATAGGAGTCAGCATTTGAACCCAAATAATTTGATTCCAGAACCTGAAATCTTAGCCATACATTAAACTTTTCCTGCATGAATAAATTACTAAAATCCTAAAATGTACAAATCCTTTGACACTAATGAGAAAATTATTAGTGATTGGCATTGTAATTCTACAGGTTCTAATATGTTACCTCAATTTCCCTTGCTAGTTTTATAATACAAAAAGGCATCTGAATTTCCTGAGGGTCAGTAGACCCTCAGGAGTTGGAATACATTGAGTTCTGCAGGACATAAATGGGTTTAACATTTGCTATCTATAAACTAAGTCTTCTTCACTGCTACTAGTACAAGGAGCTATCATGTTTCAAATACAGTCTGATATTATTGATTAATGCTGAAGATATATATATATATATATATATATATATATCTTATAACAGCATTACAACAGAAACTGTAAAATAGACAAACTATAGTATTTTCAAGAAATGGCACATTAAAAGCTGTGAAAATAAACTATCGCATGTATGAATTTCAGCAAGAAACAGAAGTATATATACATAGTTGATACCCACTTTCAAAAACAAAACTGTATAAAATAACATTGTTCATTGATACAAAATATAATAGCAGGGCAATAATGCAGCAAAATTCAATAAGCTCTTGGGGGGGTGGAAAATAGATGAGAATACAGGGTGTACATGGGCCAGAAGTACTAATCAACTTTATTTCCTAAGTTAGGTGCAACATAAATGGCTACTTGTTCTTCTGTTGTACCTTTACATCTTAAACTAATGTTTACCAATATAATTTGTCTGTGCCGTATTCAACAATGTTAAAAAATCCAATGTTCTCAGTGAGGCAGGTTTGTTTTAATATTGGTAACTTGTTTTGTAATTATATATAAATGGCTGCCTTTTTTAAAACAATTTTCCAGAACTGAGTACGTGTTTTAACTTTTTGTTCTACATTTCTAATTTATTTTCATCTGCGTATTTCCGTTTAATTGTTCTAGCAAAAAAATGGTAAAATTACAGTCCAGAAAAGTTACTTTACTGTCTATTTACTAAGCTTACTTGTTCTTGCGCTAGGTATTGCTGCTACAAAAACAAGTTAAATCACTCTTGAAAACATTCAAGAAACAAAAATAGAGGAAAAAACAGTCCTCATAGTCTCACAATCCAGAGTGTGAAAATCTTTCCAGATGATCTGCCCTGCTGAGTAAATATAGTCATAGAAAGACTGGTTATTTCCTCTGACCATGGAGGGACTAAAGACACAGCACACAAAGGCAATTTGCCCGCGCTCTCATTAGGGGACCCTGGCCTGAGCTGGCAGGAGAACCAGCAGCCCCAGAGCTCCGAGACCGTGGATGGACTCAAGGTGAGCACAGAAGGACAATTTGCCCGCCCTCTCAGTAGGGACCCTGGGCCTTAGCTGGGAGGAGCACCAGAAGTTAAGAGGTCAGACCATGGAGAGAATCAGGGCCCAGCAGAAAAGGCAGTTTGCCTGCCCTTTCTGTAGGGGCCCTTGGCCTGAGCTGAGAGGAGAACCAACAGCCCTTGAGCTCCAAAGATGGAAGGACTCAAGGTGCAACACAAAAAGACAATTTGCCCGCACTCTCAGTAGGGGCCACTGGCCTGATCTGGGAGAAGCAGCAGCCATAGAACTCTGACCACGGAGGGACTCAAGGTGCAGCCAACAAAGGCAATTTGCCTGCACTCTCATTAGGGGTCCCTGGCCTGAGCTGGGAGGAGAACCAGCAGCCCCAGAGCTCCGACCAAGGCGCAGCACAGAAGGCAATTTGTCTGCCCTCTTGGTAAGCCGCCCATGCCTGATCTGGGAGGAGAACCAGCAGCTCCAGAGCTTTCATCATGGAGTGACTCACAGCCCAGCACACAAAGGCAATTTGCCCGCCCTCTCAGTAGGGGCCCCTGGCCTCAGCTGGGAGGAGAACCAGCAGCCCCAGAGCTCTGACCATGGAGGGGGCTCAAGGCACAGCACAGAAAGGCAGTTTGCCCACCCTCTAAGCAGAGGCCCCTGGTCTGAGTTGGGAGGAGAACCAGCAGCTCCAGAGCTCTGATCATGGAGGGACTCAGGGCCCAGCACACAAAGCCAGTTAGCCTGCCCAATCAGTAGGGTCCCTGGTCTGAGCTGGGAGGAGAACCAGCAGCCCCAGAGCTCTGACCATGGAGGGACTCAGGGCCCAGCACACAAAGCCAGTTAGCCTGCCCTCTCAGTAGGGGCCCCTGGCCTGAGCTGGGATGAGAACCAGCAGCCTCAGATCTCCGACCATGGAGGGACTCCAGGCACAGCACACAAAGGCAATTTGCCCGCCCTCTCAGTAAGAGGCCCAGGCCGGAGCTTGGAGAAGACCCAGCAGCTCCAGAGCTCTGACCAGGGAGGTACTCAGGGGGTAGCACACAAAGGCAATTTGCCCGCCCTCTCGGTAAGCGCCCCTGGCATGAGACAGGAGAAAAATCACTCAGCAGCTCTCATGAACTACCATTAGCAAGTGAGAGCCAGAGATCTAGACATCTCTTGAGAGTTTGACCATATGCAATATAGTAAATAGGAAGGATTTCCTTCTACCATCTCTTTGAAGGCAAATTATTTTTATCACCGTTTTGCTTTGTTCTGATGGTATTGCTCTATTCAACGTCCTGTTTTGATAAGTTCTAGATTGCCCTGCATTTCCTTTGATTTGGGTATACCTGATTCAAAGAACAACTGCTGTAAAGATAACAGGATATACTATGGTACCTATTACTGTTATGCCAGTAACCTATTGAGGGTTTCTGTACCAATTTCACTGCACTGTGTCAGTTGGCTTTGTCCCATCTTGTTCTGTTGTACTTTGCTACCTTCAAAGTAATAAAAAATTAAAATAAATAAGTAAATAAAAATAAAAAGTAAATAACAACAAAACAGATCAGTAAGGTACTGAGCTAACTGAAACACAATATAACTAAACAGATAATGGACTTGAAAAGCAAGAGGAGGAAAAGAAAGTGCTCTAAAGGATATAACTGCATGTATGTTTAAGTGTATAGGATTGATAACCATGTTGCTAAGTTTTTGTTGGATCACTGAACAGAACTGTTTGCAGCCTCACTGTTTGAATGTTCACCTTGTATGCTTTAATTTTGTAACTTGAACAACTACATCTAGAAGACAATATGTAATTTATCAACTAGTAATTTTTTACTGTTTTTTTTTCTTTGAAATTCTATATTGTTTCTTCTCTTTTTTCTGTTTTGCTTTTTTTTCCTCTTTAAATAAAATTTTTTAAAAAATGAAAAAGAAAAAAAAAAGACTGGTTATTTTGTACACATTCTATATCCTGCCATCATAGACTCAATTATTCTAAATCAACAGGAAACTTTAAATCTGCTTCTTCCCTTTCTCTGTATTTTAAAAATATCTGTAAAATAATTAGATAATTTCCACAAAACAGGAAAAAATAGAGCTTGGTTTGAAAATAGTTTTTGTTACAAACCTCAATCCCCATCAATTGGATTGGCTGCCTGAGCTGTTCAGAGCCACCTGCTGAAAATGCCCCTGAACTATGCGGAGGGTTCTCAGTGAGTGTGCAGGGTTTGTTGGGGAGAGGAAGGTAGAATAAGAACACAGGCACCCCTTGCATCTGTCTTTGCAGACTCAGTTTACACAACAGCTCCCTCTGATATCAGCAGTTCCCCACTACTTGCTCTGGGATACTCTCCATGACAGTCTGTACTTTTTTCTTTTTGCTCTTCCTCCTTTGCAGAATGTATTCAAAAGCACCTAGATCACTCTGTTAGAAATAAAAAGTTTATGCAATTGGGGATCTTTAAAATACTATGCTTGCTTGTAGTGGAAAAACCATCCTTGAAATATTATAATGATTTTGGATGTGATAACATATGCTTGAATTTCCAGAACTATAGGAGGCTAAAGCAAGATGATCATTAAGTTAGAGCACAGCCTGGGCAACTCAATAAGACTGTATCCCAAAATAAAAACCAAAAAGGACTGGAGATGTCGCTCAGTGCAAAAGTCATGGGTTGTTCAATTCCTGGTATGGACAGCATTAAATACAGGAGGGATAGATTAGATAGGAAGATAGGTAGATAGATAGATAGATAGATAGATAGATAGATAGATGCCAGGAAATTTGTAATGGCTACAAGCATTTGAAATTTTAGTGACTTAACTGACATTGTTGCACGTTATGTTTTGAAGAATTCCCAAAAGGTAAGAACATGGAAAAGAAAAGCTGTTCATTACCTTATACTGCTGGCCACAGATGTACATTCCCACGGGAGGACAATTATGGTGAAAGGAGAGGACCAAACTAAGAAAAAAATAAGCAGCTAAGCACGGTGACACATGCCCGTAATCCCACTGCTCTAGCTGTTGGAGCCAGAGAACAGAAAATTTGAGATGACTCAGTGAGTTCCCATTTTCAAAATTTAAAAAACGTTGGGAGCGAAGCTCAGAGATAAAGCACACTTGGGTTCATTCTCTAGAACCAAAAGGTGGGGAGGGGAGGGAAAAGGAGGAGATAGAAGGGAAAGGAAGAGACACGAAGGAAGAAGCTGCAAGTTCTGATGGTGCAGAAGAACTGAAAATATATGAAGAAGAGAACAAGGAGAGGACTTTGACCTTTTCTGATGAGTTTTCTTAGGGGATGACAGGAGAACTCAGGGGATGTTGGTGTTGATGGCTCTCCAAAACCCATAATTATTTTTAATTACTTTAGGGAACCAAAACTTATCTGTTATAAGAATTTTGAAAAGCAACTGTTTAATATATTTTCTAAGAGTAAGTTGAGGTTAAGTGAGAATTTGCTCAATCCAATGTAGAGGGGAGGGGTAAACAGGGCAGGGCTATTAGATGGGCGGATTACAGAAAGAATGGTTCCAGATTAGCATCTCATGTATTTAATCACAATAAAATTTAAAACGTCATATCACCTGGGTTTGCTTTTTTTTTTTATAAATTGCACTGCTATCACAATGTAGACTGCAATGTTTCTGAGTAGAATGTATTTGGGCCTTTAGAAAGTTCAGCTACCATAAAGGATGCTGGTTCCCGAAATAGCACAAGCTTTGTTTTGAACCTAATATATAACTCTGATGTTACCCACCCACACTGGTACGGTAGCAGAAAGTCAGTATATTCAGTCTCTTAGTTTCCCAGGTAATAGTTCCTATTGTAGTTCTGGTTGCCTCTGTCTCCTAAAAATGGCTGATCACCCGGATATGTTTTGTAAAAAACAATCAAAGACAGCCAAGTACTCTGCTTTTGTGCTTCCTGCTTATTTATCCCACATAAGCCCTAGACCACCAGAGATCAGGGCCTGACATTTTCAGGAACAACTGATTCCCTGTCAGTGCCTTCCAGCATTAAATAAATCTGCCTTCAAACCCTGGATGTCATTTCAGTGTTTCTGCTTACCATAGCAATTCTGTAGCTCAAAAGGTCCTCCTTTTACTTAGTAGCCCATGGCTTCTCATTTGTTCTTCAACAGAAGCCAATCTAGTCTTCCCCAAAAGAACAGGGATTTTAAAATTTCTACATATCCTCAAGTCCTGGTTCTTCCATCTACTACCTATGTGGCCTTGGGCATATTACTTGCCTCTGCCTCTTATCTATAAAATAAAAACACAATACCTAGCAGGCATTGTGAGTGAGATTGAGTAATACGTAAGTGTCACTGCCTCCTACAATGCTCTCAGCTTAATAAACGGTGGCTGTATCACATATGGTAATATAAGATTTAATATGTGAATTACTTATTTCTATTTCAAAAATGTTATGGATTTGGATGCTACTCATTTCCTCATAGGACTTCCTCTCTAAATGTCGCCAATTCCCCTGGCCCACTAGCTCTTGCGGTATAACAACCATAGGAGCATATGGTGCTCTCTAGCCAATATACCACTGCACTCAACACAGGGATGGAACTACACCCAGCCGGGCAGGAGAATGCTTGTGGCCATTCAGTGTTAGCTGATATGAAAGCAGAAGTACAAACCTCAGCTGGTGTGAGGCTTGGAGGAAACGTTTGTTTTCAGGAAGCAGAGATAAGAAGGCTCTACAGAGACTGAACTGGCCTTTATGACTGTCTTAGTTATTTTTTACTTGTCGCTGAGACAAAATACCTGATGCCCAAAGTTGGGAAAGGAAAGGTTTGTTTCTTACCGTTTTGGGAGGCTTCAGTCCATACTCAGTTGGCTCCAAGGCAGCGTGGCATGGAGGGGCGGCCGTTGATAGCGGCTGCAAGAAGCGAGGCAGAAACCCGCGCAAGAGAGACACGCCTTCTTCCTGCCATTGCGTCACATCCTGGCTCTACTCCCAGGCCGGTGTAGCAGTCACACCCCCAATCCACGCTCTAGACAATGAACCAATCACAAATGCATAATGCAAAGCCATGAGGCTTGGGGGCCACTGACATAATCCATGACAATGACTAAATGAAAACAAATATATCCGCCTTCATTCTTAGAGCTCTTAACTGTGAGTGATCTCAGCCACACATTCCCTGGAAACTGGGTTGCTGTGCAATTGAGGC
>PVLA01014657.1:0-29268 GCA_004027455.1 Hydrochoerus hydrochaeris
CACTAAGAAATCAGTAATTTATAAATTACATACTGTCATCCTGGATGTAGTTGTTCAAGTTACAAAGTTAAAGGGTACATAGTAAATATTCAAACAGTCAGACTACAAACAGTTTTGCTCAAAGATCCGACAAAGATTCAGCAATATGGTCATCTATTTTGCACACTCAAACTTAGATGCAGTTATATCCCTTAGAGCACTTTCTTTTCCTCTCTTTTTTACAATAGCAATTACACACTTTGGTTTTATTACACTTGTAGTTTTTACTTTTTACACTAGAGACACAATATGATATTTATAAATATAATTCTTATTTATTTCACTAATCAGGAGAGTCTCAAGTTGTCTCCATTTACGTATGAAGGCCTAAAGATCATCCTTTTTTATAGCTGAGTAATATTCCATTGTATAAAAATGCCACATCTTTTTCATCCACTCTGCAGTTGATAGGCATCTTGGTTGTTTCCAGGATTTAGCTATCACAAATTGTGCAGCTATGAACATGGATGCACATATATCACTGTGATATGAACTTTTCAATTCTTTTGGGAAAATACCCAGGAGGGGGATAGCTGGATTGAATGGGGCTTCCAATCTCAGTCTTCTGAGAATTCTCCACATGGATTTCCATAATGGTTGCACCAGTCTACATTCCCACCAACAGTGGAGCAGTGTTCCTTTTTCCCCTCAGACTCTCCAACATTTGTTATCAGTTGATTTCTTGATGGCAGCTATTCTTTCCAGAGTAAGGTGGAATCTCAATGCTGTTTTAATTTGCATTTCTCAAATGACCAGTGATGGCAAACATTTCTTCATGTATTTATTTGCCATTGTTATATCTTTCTCTGAGAACTGTATGTTCATCTCAGATGCCCATTTTTGGAGAGGGAGTTTGAATTTGGGGGGCTTGATGTTTTTCAATTCTTTATATATTCTGGACACAACTCCTTTGTCTGAGGGGTTGCTGGTTTAAATTTTTTCCCACTCTGTTGGTTTTCTTTTCACTCTGTTGGTGATTTCCCTTGAAGTGCAGAAACTTTTCAATAATGTGAGATCCCATTTGTTGATTCTTTGAAGTGTTTCCCGTGCAGTTTGCATTTGGTTCATGAATTCTCTGCCTACTCCTATGTCTCCAAGACTTCTACCTACCTTGTCTTCCAGTAGATTTAGTGTTTCTGTTTTAATATTGAGGTCTTTGACCCATTTAGACTTTAGTTTTGTGCATGGTGATATGCATGGATCTAGTTTCAGTCTTTGGCATGTGGAGAGCCAATTTTTCCAACACCATTTATTAAAGAGACTATCCATCTTCCAGTGGACATATTTAGCCCCTTTGTCAAATATCAGGTGGCTGAGTGTCTTTGTAGTTGTGCTTGCATCTTGTAATCTGTTCCAGTGATCCTCGGGTCTATTTCTTTGCCAGTGCCCAGCTGATTTTATCACTGTGGCTTTATAGTACTGTTTCAAGTCAGGAATTGAGATGCCTCCTGCCTTGCTTTTGTTGCCTAGAATTGCCTTTGCTATTCTGGGTTTCTTCTGTTTCCAACTGAATTTTAGGAGTGTTTTCTCTAGATCTGTGAGATATATCAATGGTATTTTGATTGGGATTGCATTAAATCTGTATAACAGTTTTGGGAGTATAGCCATTTTCACACTGTTGGTTCTTCCTAACCAAGAGCAAGGAATGTCCTTCCATTTTCTAATATCCTCTTCAATCTCCTTTTACAGCATAGTATAATTTTCAACATATAGGTCTTTTACATTTTTAGTTAAGTTGATTCTTAAGTATTTCATTTTTTTACATGTTATTGTAAAGGGTGATATTTCCATAATTTCTCTCTCAGTGAGTTTTTTGTTTGTGTACAGGAATGCTATTGATTTTTGAGCATTGACTTTGTATCCAGCTACACTATTAAACTTGTTTATTACCTCTAGCAGTCTTTTAATGGAGTTTTTTGGGTCTTCTATATGAAGTATCATGTCATCTGCAAATAGTGATAATTTAACTTCTTCCTTTCCTATCTTTACTGCTTTTATTTCTCTCTCTTGTCTGATTGTCCTGGCTAGTGTTTCCAGAACTATGTTGAAAAGGAGTGGTGCGAGTATACATCCTTGTCTTGTTCCTGATTTTAAAGTGAAATCTTTCAGTTTTTGTCCATTTAGTATAATGTTGGCTATTGGTTTGTCATAGATGGCCTTTATAAGGTTGAGGTAGATGCCGTGTATTCCAAGTTTTTGAAGGGTTTTTGGCCTTTGCCAAAAGCTTTTTCTGCATCTATTGAGATGACCATGTGGTTTTTGTTTTTGGCTCTGTTGATGTGGTGTATTACATTTATTGATTTGCGTATGGTAAACCATCCCTGCATTCCTGGAATGAACCCCACTTGGTCATGATGTATAATCTTCTTGATGATTTGCTGCATTCTATTTGCCAGTATTTTGTTGAGAATCTTTGCATCAATGTTCATTAGTGAGGTTGGCCTATAGTTCTCTTTTTTGGTTGCATCTTTTTTTGGTTTTGGTATCAGAGTAATACTTGCCTCCAGGAATGACTTAGGGAGGATTGCTTTTTTCTCAATTTCATTGAAGAGTTTAAGGAGTACTGGCATCAAATCTTCTCTAAATTTCTTGTAGAATTCAGCTGTGAATCCATCAGGACCTGGCCTTCTCTTTGTTGGTAAGTTTTTAATTACATTTTCAATTTCAGTAGCTGATATTGAGTTGTTCAAAATTGCTGTATTTTCTTGGTTGAGCTTTGGTAGTTCATATGTTTCTAGAAAGCTGTCCATTTCCTCTGTGTTTTCCACTCTATGTGAGTAGAGATTTTCAAAGTAGGTATTCATGATCTTTTGACTTTCCATGGGATCTGTAGTAATTTCTCCCTTTTCAGTTCTTATTGCATGAATTTGGGTTTTTTCTTTCTTTCTCTTGATAAGGTTAGCTAGTGGTTTGTTGATTTTGTTTATTCTCTCAAAAAACCAGTTTTTCGATTCATTAATTCTTTGTATTGTTTTTTTAGATTCAATTGCATTGATTTCTGCTCTAATCTTTACAATTTCCTCTCTTCTATGAGCTTTGGGTTTAGCTTGCTCTTCTTTTTCTAGAAGCTTGAGATGGAGCATTAGATTGTTTATTTGTGATCATTCTGTTTTCTTGATATGACAGTTTATTGCTATATATTTCCCTCTTAAGACTGCTTTCATTGCATCTCACAGATTACAGCATGTTGTTTCTATATTTTCATTGAATTGTAGGTATTGTTTTATTTCTTCTTTAATTTCATTTGTAGCCCACTCGTTGTTCAAAAGGCTGTTATTTAATTTCCATGTATTTATGTAGGTTTTATAATTTCTTTTGCCATTAATTTCCTATTTCAGTGCACTATGGTCAGATATTATGCATGGGATGATTTCAATACCTTTGCATTGACTTAAGAATGTTTTATGGGATAATATATGGTCTATTTTGGAGAATGTCCCATGTGCAGCTGAGAAGAATGTGTATTCTGATGTGGTTGGGTGGAACACTCTATAAACATTTACTAAGTCCAATTGCTCACAGGTATGATTCAGTTCTGTTATTTCTTTGCTGACTTTTTGTCTAGTTGATCTATCTCTTTGTGACAATGGGCTGATGAGATTCCCTGTTATAATTGTGTTCTTGTGTATTTGGTTTTTCATGTCCATTAGTATCTGTCTTTTATAGTTGGGTGCTCCTATATTTGGCGCATATATATTTATAATTGTTAGTTCTTCCTCTTGAATTTTTCCACTACCAAGTATGTAGTGACCTTCTCTATCTCTTAATCATTTTAGGTTTGAAGTTCACATTGTCTACAAATAGAATAGCTACCCCTGCTTTTTTCTGGGTTCCTGTTGCATGGAATACTGTTTTCCATCCTTTGACTTTTCATCTATGAGTTTCCTTTGGGGTCAGATGTGTTTCTTGTATACAGCATATTGTGGGATCCTGTTTCTTGATCCATTCTGTCAATCTATTTCTTTTTATAGGTGAATTGAGGCCATTTACATTTATGGATAGCACTGATATGTACTGGCTCAACTTTGCCATGTTATGTTCCAGTTGTTTCTTTCTGCTTTTCCTCTTATTTAATTGCTTATCCTACCTGGATGTTTCTTTCTGTTGTTGTTTTGGGGATTGTGGTCATTTTTATCTCTGTCTAGTATGTCCTTCAGTACTCCTTCTAGGGTTGGTTTGGTGGACATGAATTTCTTCAGTTGTTCTTTGTCATGGAAGTATCTTGTTTCTGCATTAAATTTGAATGAAAGTTTTGCTGGGTACATCAGTCTGGGTTGAAGGTTGTTTTCTTTCAGGGCTTGAAATACCTCATTCCAAGCTCTTCTTGACTTGAGGTTTTGTGCTGAAAAGTCTGCCATGATTCTAATGGGCTTTCCCTGATAGCTGAGTTGTGTCTTTTCTCTGACAGCTTTTAATATTCTGTTTTTATGCTGTATTGTGAGAGCTTAATTATTATGTGTCTGGGTGTGGATTTATGTGGATTTTGATTGTTTGGTGTTCTATATGCCTCACTTATCTGCATATCAGATTCTTTCCCCATGTTTGGGAAATTTTCTGCCATTATTTCTGTAAATACTTCATGTATGTCATTTGCCTGCACTCATGTATCTTTGCTAATGCCCATTATTCTTACACTATTGCTCTTGGCATCATCATGAAGCTTCTGGATTGTCATTTCATGCTGCTTTGTTGTTTTTAAAAGTTCTATCCTTTCCTGATCACTAACTGTGATCCTGTCCTCAAGGTCCAAAATCCTATCCTCAGCTTCCTTTAGGTGATTTTGCATGCTTTCAATAGAATTTCTTGTTTCTTGGATGTCTCTTTGAATTTGTTTCATTAATTCTGCTTGTTTTCTCTATTGTTCATTCAAAGTTTCAATCAGTTTCCCATGCTCATGTACTTTTTTCTCTAGTTCTTCTTTAGCTGCATTCAACAGCTCCTTTACTAAAGTTGTTATTTCTATCTTTACATGGGAGACTACTTCTAATTTGATTTCCTCTATAGCCTTTTGCATTTGTTTTTTTATTTCACTCGCTATCTTTTCAGAGATTCCTGGTCTGTTACTTTTGGGGTCCTCTATTTCAATGTCTCCTATACTTGCTTCTGGTGAACTATATGTTTGAGACTGCATTTTGCTTTTTTGTTTTGTCATTTTCACTCTGCCTGGTGTTTTCTATGTGTAGGAGGGGATCACATATACTCTTTTCAGAAACACCAAAGTCTTACAGTTAGTTGGAGGGGGTTTTACTACTGGTCCTATTGATCCACTTTACACCTCTATTTTAGGGGTATACTCACCACATTGATACAGTCAATCCAGTGTAGTCCAAAGTTCACCACTTGGGAGCAAAGTTCCAAATTTTCTCACACTAACTGGATACTGCTGAGATCTTCTGATGTTCCAGGTGTGAGGGTGGGCCCATCTGTAGAAGTCCAGGGCAGTTTTCAGTCTTGGGTAGGCCTCCTTGATGTTCCCGGTGGCAGGGCAGGCCCACAGGGGAGGTTCGGGGTAGCCTACCCCTGAGGCGGGCTTGCGCTGAGTTCCAGGTGGCAGGGCGGGCCCTCAGTGGAGCTTCCAGGCAGCCTATCCCTGATGCAGGCTTCAGCTAAGTTCCCATAGGCAGGGCGGGCCCATGGTGGAGGTTCTGGTCAGCCTATGTCTGATGCAGGCTTCCGCTAAGTTCCCGGAGGCAGCAATAATCTGACTTTAAAATGATTGAAGATTAAAAATAACAAAATTATACTGCCATTAACAATGTTTGGTTTTGCATGTGTTTAGTTATTGGATGAGGGTAATTAATTATTCCTTGATTTAAAAATGTTCTAATAACTGCAACAAAAAACTTTCTATTTTTTCAAACAAGGAGCATAAAATATTTTAATTATAAATTGACTGTTAAATTTTCATATATTGAAAGTGATTAAGTTGGAAATAAATAATTCTAAGCTTATAAATCAGTAATAAATATTTTCTACAATAGTATGTATTCATAACTGGAGTAGAGAATAAATTGAGGAAAATAAAGTACAAATAAAAAATAGCCAGAGAGATCAGATGGCATGTTACAAAGCACACAGGTGATGAATGCCAATGGCAGTGTTGGCCGCAGTGATCAGAATTCTCCAAGTTAAGACCCCATATTTGTTGCCAACTACTGTATCTATAGCATTATAGATGTTACTTAGCCATTTGATACTAGATTTCTTGTATTATAAAATGAAAATCTTGGGCTTCTGGTAGGTAATTGTCTAGGTATTTATGCAAAAAAGTTAGTTACAGACACACACACACACACACACACACACACACAAAAGACATTGCTGCTGATACTTTGATCTGTATAGAAAGAATAGATTTTTCCCCATTGTAATAGAAACACACACTCAGAGTAAATAACAGCCACTGAAATAAATGTGCATTCCTTCTCCAACATGTATGCATTATAGATTATAGTAGATATGTTTTATATTTGTCTCTTGAATATAAAGAATAGTATATACTCTTATTTCTAAATGCTTTGATATTATGCTTAAGACTATCCTTCGATGAAACACTGTCCTGATGCTCAGGGATTTTATGTACTTTTTTCTTCCTCCAACTTGTTTCATCTAGGCTAGTTGTTTTAAAAGTGGAAACCATCATAATTAATGTATAGTCCTTCTTTCTTAGTCTAAAGTACTTGTGGTTCTAATAAAATACTCATCCTGAAGTTTGAAGGATTCCATTTTCCAGTCTTGAGAATATCAGTTTTTAACAGGAACATGGAAACATAGAGAGTCTTGGTTTCCCAGTCTCCTCATCAATCTGAAAAGACAATATTGTAATTTAATGTCCCTGCAAGCCTTTCATTGTAAAAAAGAGGATTTCACTCTTCTTCGTATCTGAGCAGTAAAACACCAGGTGGATGGTGAGGGATTTGTGAGTTCTAGAAGGGGAGGAAGTGATGGCTACGTGAGTAAGCTGACCTGTGAACCCTTGGGTCATCCGGTCAGGGAGAGGAGTAAGAGTTCAGTTAGCTGGAGGTGGATGGAGACTTCCTCCCATGGACTCCATGGCCAGTGATTTTACTGATGTAGAACTGTGTTGGGGAATTCCAGAATAAATCTCTTCAGGATGAATGCTGGCTCTCCCTGTGTCTCTGCTCGTGGTTTCATTGGTATTCACAGTCTGATGTTCTATCTTGGCTACTTTTTTCTCCTTGCTGAAACAAAATACTCAACACCCCAAATTAAGGAAGAAAAGCTTATTTGGCTTGTAAGTTTTGGAGGTTTCAGTCCATGATCAGCTGGCTGCAAGGCAGGGTGGCATGGCACAAGGACAACACTTCAAGGCAGCAGCCAGAGCAAAAACAGCCAGAACAAAAGGGGGAACAGCAAACCTCTTTTTCTCCCTTATATTGTATGCAGGCCACCCTCTTCCCTCAGGGGATGTGTAGCACTCACACCACCTCTGTGCCCTCTGCTGGCCCAGGATGAGGGTGGATACAAAGTAAGGATCCTGGCTCCCTGCTGATTCTCTCAGTTAAACTCTAAACTTCTCAAACTGACACAGTGTATCAACCATAACATGTTCTTTTGGTACAATGACCACAGATTAGGGTCAAGTTTATTTTCCCATAGGAGGCAGGAACAAAGTTATTGCAAATGTAATAGATTGTTAGGAACTAACAAAATGAAAATTCATAACCCACAATTGATTTTCTCTTTCAGATATAGTATTATACTCAATATCTCAAAAAATGATTAAAAAGTAATTCACCAACTACTTTGTCACAGTTTTTCCTATCGTTGTGATTTCTCAGCCAAATGAGGCAATTAACCAGAAATGTTCACTGCACGTATTCGCTCTGTATTCTCTCTACATTCAAAAGAAAGCTTAATGATTTTAGCAAGAATGGAGAAATCAAGATGGTTCCTCTATTACTTTATTCCTCTGATTAAAAGCCCTCATGTACTGCTGTGATTCCGTTTATGTACCATGACATTAGTAAGACAGCAGACTTCAGATGATGAAGTCAGATCTCTACTCTTTGGAGGTTCATCTATTTTTAACTCCCACAGTGATATTTTCTGATCTCTCAGAGCACTTCCAGGCTGCCTTCTTATACCATCCAGTGGGAAATGTAATTTAGTCTTAATTGGCTTAAGAGAAACAGTGGAGAATATCAATCTGGTATAAAATATTATGTAATGAATTCAAAAACTTTCAAACATTCAAAGTTTCAGCACTGTGTAGTTAATTTAATGTTTCTGTCAAGATTCAGTTGTGTGACACAGACATTTCTCTGTTTATCTTACACTGTTGCAAGCTAAGGACCTAAGTGCTAACCAAATGGCTAAACAGGTCAGAGGCAAAGCATTGAGAAACAATCCCCATAACAGGAGTCTGCCGTCCCAGTACAGGGGTTCTGGGGCACACCCTTGTCAGGTATCACACTGGCAGGGGTAATTGCCTAGCTTCTGACAGTCTACAGGGTGGCATCTATGAAGCCAGAGGCCAGAGGGACAGACAAGTTTGCAGGAAAGTCCCCCAGCTTCAAATTCCCGGCCTCAGTATTACAAGAATGACAGAAAGAGGTTTGTGGTAGACAGTCAGCAAATCCATCTTCTGTACATCATTTGAACTTCACCAAGACTGATCTTCAAGGGCATCTTCCCTCAGCAAATCTTTTAAAATTCCCTCTTCTTCCCACTGTACCTTTTACATGACTAACTTATAAGGGATACTGGAACCCTGTATAAGATTTCCTAAGTGTACTCTAAAGTGTCCTAATCTGCGTTAGGTTGCCATTTTTTCCCTTTCATTTGTCCAAATCTTATTTTCTCTTCAGTGCAGATCTTTCCCACATTGCCATGTTAGTCTAATCTCCTCTAGGTTATTCACCCTTGAAAGCAAGTTCTCTTTTGATGCTTTTAGTATTCTTCACTGTAATTTTAGCACATGGTCATAAACACAAGAAATCAGTAAACTGACTTCAAAAAAGTCAAAAATATAAGAGTAGCAGTTTGACAATTTTATATCCCTGATTTCCTTTACACATACTTTATGGAATGTGAATTTCATTATTAGTAAACAAACACAACTCCTATGAAATTAATTTTCAAAGTTCCTTGGATTCAAAACATTTTTTTCCGGGTTGGAAAGTTTCCTCACTGACTAGTAGGCTTAAAGGATTTATATCTTTAATTGAGTACATTTCATAGTACCGCATGTATCATGCAAAACACACACACACACACACACCCTGAAGGTCATCTTTTTTATTTTTATTTATTTTTTATTTTTCTTATTTTAAAGGTAGTAGAAATACAACAGAACAAGACAGAACAAAGCCAACTGAGACAGTGTAGTGAATTTGGTACAGAGCTTCACACCAGATTACCGGGATAACAGTAATAGGTACCATAGTGTATCTTATTATTTTCACAATAGTTGTCTAGTCAATTAGGTATAGCAAAATCAAACCAACATAATAAAATCAATCCAAAGAGAATATTGAATAGAGTAAAGCAATTAATCATAATGAAACAAAACTGAAAACAACACTTGCTTTCAAAGAGAAAATAGAGAAGACCCCCATATTTGCTATATTGCATACAGTCATCCTGCCAAGAGATGCTCAGACCTCTGTCCCCAGTTGCTAAGGGAGGGGGAGGTCTGGGGTGTTTGATTCCAAGCCCGTGCACTGGTAGGCTCACTGGAAACACTACTGATCTCCTCCTGGCTCATGTCGGAGGAAGGTGTTTACCAAGAGGGCGGGCAAATTGCTTCTTTTTGCAGCCTCCTGGGTTCTACCATGGCTATTGCCAGATCTCTGGGGACGCTCTCTGATTCTCCTCTTGGCTCACACCAAGGAAGGCACTTACCAAGAGGGCGGGTGAATTTCTTCCTTGTGCAGCAGCCTGGGTTCCACCACGGCCGTGGTTCAAGGACATCTTTCAGACCTACTCAAGGCACAGTTTATAAAAAGGCTCCTTGTGTGAGAGGATGCCTATGTGTATTTACATATTAAATATCCTTAAAGGTTTATCCACACCCAAGAGCACTGTGGTGTTATTATCTAATTTTATTCCTGAGCATTATACAAAAGATTAAGAGCTAGATATTTTTTCATTCCATCTATTCCTATCCAACATATTTCAAACTTCTGGTAGAAGATGGATAACTAAAAAGTAAAATATATAAGGCAGTTAGAGGGAAAAAAGGAAGAAAGAAAAAAGGAAAGGATGAAAAGAAAGGGAAATAAACTAGAAGGGAAGTTGTTAGATGAAGAATGAAATTTTCTATTGTAAAAAAGGAAAAAGGAGAATAGAAATGTGATGCCAATCATGACGTCACCAAAGTCTCGCAGGCAGTTTCTTCAGCTCCTTATCTCGTTTTGTTTTTGTTGTAGAGTTCTGAATATTTCCTTCATGTGTATGCTGCATAGTTCTCAGAAACAAAATGATTAAGTGCATGTGTGTGTGGGTGTGTGTGTGTGGAGAGAGAGAGAGAGAGAGAGAGAATGTCATGAAAGTACATACCACTTTTTCTAGTGTCTGTCATTTTCAATAAAACATGCTCTTTGATATCTAATTTCTCTCATTCATAATAATCATATCTCTTGGTCTCTACTTAACATTGCATGGAACAAAGCTTGATTGTAAGTAGTTTTTATTGGAATTTAGTAAAAAAACATAAATATGACATTTATTATCAAGGTCACTAGATTCCAAGATTATTTTAAAATGGAAAAAGAGCCAAATGTGGTGGTGCATGCCTGTAATACCAGCACTTGGGAGGCTGAGGCAGGAGGATCTTTGCAAGTTCAAGACCAGCCTGGGCTACAAAGTGAGCCCAAGGCCAGCCTAAAGTGCATAGCAAGACCCTGTCCCCAAAATAAAAATAAAATAAAGTAGAAAAAGATGCTGTGAATTTTAAGTCTGTTTTTATGGTACTCAACATTTGTTTTTGGTATTTTTATTTCTTCTGTGTGATACAATAAAAATCAATATAGTTAAAATATTCTTAATAAATTGCCTTAATTTATGATTTATGGAACCATTGTTACAATTTTTCCTAAAAGCCATATATTTCATCAAATGTGTATTGTTCTCTGTGGAAATTCTATCTGATTGAGGTTTGCAGAAAGAGGAATTGAGGATGACTTGTTGGCCGGATTTCATGGAAATGTAGCAATTATTATGTGCTATTAGTTTATTTGGCTGAAAAATATAGAAAATGATTAATTATGGTGCTGAATTTCTGCCAAGTATAGATGTTATATGATGGCTGTAATAAATGATTTACAAATCAAAGATGTCTTCCATTTCCTGAGCAGCTATTGATGTATAATTTGACCTTGGGAAGCTAGTGAGTCTTCTTATATTTAAGCTCCACAGGAAAATTAGGTAAAAAGAAAATTTTGCTGGTTTTTGCACCTCAGCTGGATACTGTATGATAAAGGGTCAACAAATTTCTTTTCTTTTGATATGCTCAACTTTGACAATGACTAAAACATGTTTTTGCTTCGTTAAGTATCTCTTGTATTATAACTTTTAACATATTTCCTCATATTAAATTTAAAAAACAATTTTGAATAATTTTTAAATATAAACAAGTGTCTATTTTAACCTTAATATATTCAAATAATATTTTATATGTTACACATTTTATGTTTATTTTATCATACATCTAACTGTTTCAATTATGTATTATTTCAATATAATTTTCAACTACACTATAGACTTGTTATGTAATATTTTATTGTGTATGAATATAAAATAAAAATGTGTGCATAAACGTGCTCTAAATACATGACTAAACTGTAGAGCTGTGATCTTTTATTCAGGCTGTGTCTACACTTCCTGAACCCAACTCAACACCTGTGATATAAAAGTGATTTAATAAATGTTCACTAAATGAATCACACAAAATATACAGATTTTTTACATCTGAAATTGTGTAAATGATGTAAAACATGAGTAGGAAGTGGAAAGGTACATTTCTCCATGTTCAAACATCTTTACTATGTCTTTATATTGACATTAAAAAGGACAAAATACTCATACTTGGAAAAGAAAACCATAGAAGATGGAAGAGAACCATTGCTACAAATCAGTGTTTCAGCCTGATAATCACTGAACCCACTTCAACCTTTACTATATTTTAGAACCCTTTTTTGGTATCTCTTATATACAATATTCTTATCCACTTACAGAATTCACAAGGCATCTTTGTTTAAAATTACTGTAAAGACTTGAGTTCACGGCGATGGCTACGGGTAGGTCCATCTACTTGCTTTGTAACATAACAATGACACGCCATCCCTGTGCTTAGAGAGGGGGAGGACAGAACTACCAGATGTAATTAAGGGCCAAACATATCATGTAAAATGAACACATTCCTGAAATCAGCTAACTAAATGTACAGAAAAATAATGAAATGCACACTTAAGCTATTGGTAGTTCATGTTAAAAAGATTTGACCTATAGATTTAGACCTCATGAGGAAAACCATTCATTCCCATCATTTATTTTACTGAGTGACAGAATAAATAGCTCAGTCTGTGAATCATCAATATTTTAAAAGCACTGATTCCATGGAAACTATGGCCAAAACTCTGGACCCATCCCAGAAAAAGGCCCATAGTCAGGCCCTGGACTCAATCTAAGAAAAATAAAGTGTGAACACACACACACACATACACACACACGCACACACCAATTTCAGGATGCTTATGTGTATCAAAGTCAAAACATAAGAATTCAATGTAAACTTCTCCACTTCTTTGCAGGAGATATAGAGTATTTTTGTCTACTCCTCATTTGCTCATGTTATTTTTCTAGAGAAATTCTACAGGCTGCATGTTCCTCTCCTTCACTTACCTTTGACTCAATGAGGCAGAAAAGTTGCCAAACTGGTGACATCCAGTTTCTTGCTAGAGATAATCCAGGAAAAGTCTACAGGGGGAAAAAGCCTTTTCCTTAGCCCCTGTCAAACAACAATTCAGAATATAAGTGTCTGGTTGGCAAAATTCATTATCTATCTCAAGTGTATTATGCAAATGTATCAAACACTTTTCAATCACTGCCACAAAATATCTGACACCCAAAGATGAAGGAGGGGAAGTTTATTTTGTTCACGGTATAGAGGGCTCAATCTGTATTTGTCTGGCTCTGAGGCAGGAACTGTGTGGAGGGAAGTCAGTGAGGAAAGCTGCTTCCTTCACAGCAGCCAATAGTAGAGAGCAAAGGAAGTGGGGCTGGGGACAAGAACACACCCTTCCAGGTCAGCTCCAGTCACTCACCCCCTCCTAATAGGCTCTGCATGAACTCATTGATGGAGTTCATGACTCCTAGTTCTTGCATTCTATATGTCTGCACAACTCAAATCACATGAATGATACTAAAATCTTTCACCAGCTTCAGCAGTATGTAGGCCCCCTTGGATCATGACTGCAGCAGACTTTGAATACCTAGATGCAAAGTTCAGGTGTGTATTTCCTTAGGAATGCTGAGGTTGGAGTCCTGGGATCTCTGGTCTCACAACAAAATTTTTCAAGGGAGTTTACCATTTTACACCCTGACACCAATGATGTTTGGGGTGTGATCAATTCCTGACACCCTTTTGAGGCATCTTCCCTGTTGTCCAAAGTATTTGGCTTCTTTTTAATAACACCAATCTCCTCAACAACCATACTTTCCTTGTTCCAAACTTCACATCTACTTCCTTACTGGTCAGCTGCAAAATTTTCACATCCTCCAGTTCTACATTTTGTTCCTAATTTGCGTGGTAAATCTGCCTGAAAACAGCCAGCAGTACCAATCACACAGCCTTAATATCAAGCTCCCTTGACATTTTCTTCCCTAGATTCACTAGTTTACCACTTTTAAACTTAGCCTCATAAAAAATAGCAGGATACAGACAAAAGAAAGACAAGTTCTTTGACAGAATATTACATGTATGGAATCTAGTCTCTTTTCAAGAGTCTTTATTCCCACGTGGAACCTTGGAGCCTGGGCTTTACTCTCCAGATTCTTTTTATTGTCTTATGATAACCAACTAGAATTGCCCATCAAGTCCTGCTTACACAGACTTCTCCAGCCCTCACCTCTAAACCTTTCCAAATCCCTCCCCAAAACCAGTTCCAAAGGCTTCCGTATCATATAATCATTGCAATCACCCCACTTCTCTGATACCAATTTTCTGTATTGACCAGCTTTCTTGTCACTGGTACAAAGTACCTAATACTTGCAGTTAAAGAAGCGGAAGCATTTTTTTTTCACTGTTTCAGAGGCTTTTCTCCATTGCTGCTGGCTCCACAGCAGAATCAGTATGGCAGAAGAAGAGTATGATGGAAGGAAGCTGATGAAAGCAGCTAGAAGGAATGAGGGAGGAACAAGAGTACCCCCTTCCAGTGATATGCACAGTGATCCATCCCTTCCAATCAGAAATCAGCTTCTAACAGTACTTTCAGCTATGAATTCATCAAGGGATAAATCTAATAATGAGTTTAGTGCTTCCATGATCACTCACCTTCTAAAATCTCCACCTCTGAACAAGGTGGGCTTTTTAATTCTACTCTCTAACAATCAATGAGTAACATGGGGAAGTTAAGGGAGCAGGTTGCTGTCATTTTGTATACAGGTGAATTGGTCTTTACTTACATTGCTTTATTAGTAACAAAACTCAATCAATTTGAAATTTGAGAAGTAGCCATAAGTGTGTTATTTGTTAAATACCCTTGTTGTTAGCACTTGCTATATATGGTCACAGTTACACAATAGAACACAAGAAAAACCTGAAGCCAGTTATAACTGATTTTATGACTTTTGATGGGAAAGTCTGTTCAAACTTTGTAACTCTTTTCTTCAAACTCAAGCTAGCATGATCTGCTGGGCCCAAGAACATAAAAAATTCTGATTCATTTTTATAATGTTCTATAAGGTCAAACAACTTTGAAAAAAAGATACTTTAACATTTATCAATTTTATTAAATCTTTATATTAAAGTTAAATACAATAAAATATGAATAACGTTATACCATGTGAATTTATCAATGATAGTCATTAAACTAATGTCAAATGCATCGTAGTGTGTTTGTATTGCCTTTAGAAATGTCTTTAGTTCCACATAAATAAACAAGATGATCTCAAGCATTGTGTTATATTCTTGAACAGGGCTACTACAAGACAATGTAGTAGATTAAATAAGAGTTTTAACAGGCTAGTTTCTCACCATTTTGGAGGCTAGTTAGTCCGAATTCAATATGCATTAGATTCTAGTAAAGTCTCTCTTCTTAGCATCAAGAGAACTGCCTTCTGAGGTGACTTCTACCTAAAAGGGCCTCAGTCTCATTATAGGAGCCGCACCACCCCAACTTTACATAACCTGTTCACCTCCCAAAAACCTACTGTCTAAATGCCGTCGTCCTCCAGGATAATTGAACTTCAATGTATGATTTTTGACAGAATATAGCATCCATTCTATAATAATTACCAATATGTATGCAGTGGGAGTGTATGTGTGTAAATGTCTTTATTTTTTATGTACTTTGGCTAATATACTTATGTACCTTGAAGAACAGTTAAGTAAAATCATTGTGTATATAGATTCAGCAGATAAAAGGAGGCAGTCGTGAGCACCTACCTCCTGACCTTTCTTCGACCTTCCTGCCATGTTTGCTTTTTATATCTAGCCTTTGGGACTGACCATTTAAATATGTATTTTCATTCTGTTTTCCAGTATCACATCTAAATTGTTCAATAAAATTAATTGCATACCATCACTTTTTGGGTTCACATTGTAGAACTGCTTTTGTTGTTTCTGTTTTATAGCCCTCATTCAGCCACACAGAAAGAAGCCTGCGTCCCATTTATTCTGAAATGCTGTTTATTTCAGTAGTTGTTAAATCCTTCCATTCAGACAGGCATTTTATTGCAGTTGTTCTGTCTGTCTCAGAGTCTAAATTCTTTCCAAAATTAAAATTGTTGGTATTCACAATTTAATACACACTTGGATTTTTTTCTATTTATGAATATGTCAATCCTGTATTTGACATTCATGTTTTAGATTCTAAATTATTTTTACCTTCAGAAAGATCAAGGAATTCCCTTGATATCCCAAAGGAGGAAGTGTTTCTCTTTGTGTTTTTAATGTATATCTACTTGCAATTAATTACTTAGTACTAACTCAAATAAATGGAAAATGTAATAGCAAACGATGTGATTGGCTCAATGCTTTGATCAAACAATAATTCATTCTTTTATTTACCAATCCGGTTGCAGTACTGTACAGATGATGTTTCCCAGCCTCTGGTACCCATTGGCTCCAGACTTATTTCATGCATATGAGGGGCTGACTAAAGTAATTTTAGATTATCAAAACTGCATTTTGAAATTATTTCATTACAATTTTAACTCTGAATCACTTTTCTTCTGACACAGTCTTCTAAAAAAGTTTTCTAGCTTTACTCAGTTCATCATACTTCAATTTATTTAATATGAACATTTTTCCATGAAAAATGTCTCTTTAAAATTTAAATGATTTTATATGATTGAGATATAAATCAAGTCAATAATATATAAAATGACAGTGATTTTTGTCCCTAAAAGACGATATGAGATTATCCCTTATACACCACCCTCTTCTTTTTGAATTCTATCAGTGCTGATTTTTCTAGTCAAGAAATTAGAGCCAGCTAGAAGGTGCTTTGGTAATGAGTGGTATTTATGTAGGAATGCTCTAGAATGCTACTGGTCTCTTTCCCCAAATTTCCATGAAATTTCCTAACAACAATAAAAGATTAACATGAGAATAGATATTAAGGTACTATTTTAAAAGATCAGTATTCACTGGAATTGTCCTTTCCTATTCAAAATGATCTTGCTGAGTGACAGATTATTTTTAAATTCCTGTTTTAAAATCACATCACCTTGAGTTGCTCACATCTTTGTATCACATTCCTTAGCTCCCAATGGTGAACTGTTTCTTATGAGCAGTCATATATAGTAATCCACTGCTATTGGTTTGATATTTATCACAAGTCACTGGCAGTCACTACCAAAAACAAAATTACCTTAAAATTTAAATGTGTATTTTATTTATCTTATTGACATATTCAAGATAACCTCTGGAAAATGAAATCAATGGTATATTTCTTTTAACTTTTTACTGTACTATAGATTTTAGAGTAAGTACAAGCCACCACAACTTCTGAAACCCCTGTGAAGTGATGTGCTTTTTTAAAGAAGACAAAGCAGCCTTGCTGAAATGTAAGGCAGAAACTAGGACTTCAAAGATGTGATTTTATAGATGATAGACAGACGGATGATAGATAGATTCATAGATACATAGACAGACGGATAGAAGCTGAGTATGTGACACTTCAATCTGGGCTACTCTATACCTACAGTATGATTCTAATGACTTGAGAAATGCTCTGTGGAATTTGTAGTTATTTGCCTTGACATTCTCTTATTTTACTCTTCTACTTCCTCCTTATGTGCATGTGTGTGTGCATGCCTGTGTGTGTGTGTTTGGTTTTTTGTGTTTTACTCTAGATGTTTAGTTAATTTGTGAACACCGTTTTTCCTTTCACATCCACCTGTTCCCATAAGAACAAGGTAGATTCTTCAGACATTAATTTTGAAATTAGAAAGTCTACCTTCACATGCTGACTTATGCAGGCTGAAAAAGATACCACACATACTTCAAAAGAACCTCTTCATAAATGAATGTATTTGATAGCTCTTGTTCTCTAAGGAATTTACTTTGCTTTTAAACTCATTTACTCATTTTTGTTTATGAGTTTGTTTGCTTTTTATGACATTCAGATTTGAACCCAGGGAGTGCTGAACAGTTTCCCCAACCCTATTTATTTATTTAGTTAGTTAGGTAGTTAGTTAGTTTTATTTTGAGAAAGGATCTTTCTAAATTGCCCAGGCTGCCCTGGAACACATAATTCTCCTGCCTCACCCTTGGGATTACAGGCACGCACCACTAATTCCAGCTTTATCTAATTTTTATCTTTTCAAATGAAGGCTGCAGTGTGACCCCAACATACTATTCCCTCCGCTAGAGAACACAGCCAGAGGTGGGCTATATAAATTTGTGATCATAAAAGATTTGTGCTTATAATTTGCTTCCAAATTTGGTTCTGTTGTTACGTCATGTTTTGCTCCCTGTATGTTCATTACCATGTATCAAATATATTATGTTTAACTTCACTTTTGAAGACCTCACTTTTTACCACCTTTTTGCTACAGATCAGTTCATTTATTTTCTCCTTGCCTCACCACTTTTCATTGATATTATCCAACAAGGAATTATTTTATTTATGCTACAGAATTTATAGTGGGATCTATTTGGCTGCTAAACACATTTTAAAAATTATAGACACAATAAGGTGTTGAGAAGCCTAAGAAACAAAACATATGGATACCGAGGACGAGGGTAGTTTAATTTTCGTGTTTCTACCCAGCAGCTATTTTGCTTTTTCCTTCTCTATTGCTCACCTCAGGACCTCACAGTTCTCATCCATGACATCAGTCCGGAAGTAGTGACATTTTTACTACCATGGATTTCTCTTGGAAAAAGCTTGGCACTCTTTCCGGAAGTCCATCCACAGACTGCTGAGGCCATTGATAGAATCACTCTAGGAAGTTAGTGTCCTTTGCTTGTGATTAGAACTGAGTTCAGCACAAGGCTAGGCAAAACCTGAGGGCAAAGTTCCATATGCAAGGAGTATGAAAATGGCATTCAGATAAACAACAAATGAATATCTTCTGCTCCATAAACGCAAGACTTATTCCATGTATTTCCTGTTAGTGAGGAATCTCCAAGTCTTAGAAAAGTATCCAGCGTATAGTAGGTGCTTATTCAGCATTTGTGAAATGATTTGATGAGTAATGCAGATAATGATAATATTACTGACCATACTAAAGTACAGTCTTTGAAAGACAAAATAGGAGACATGTAAGCACAGTCCTAAAGAGATCATAGAAATAAAACAAAGTCTTTGTCATGGTGGTGTAGAAGAGGTAGAAATTCTAGGACTGTATGGCTTCCAAGTTGTTGAACATTACCATTTGTTTCTAGCCATTTCACTTAAGTTATGAGTGGTATATGATGCTAGCAACCATTTTCTCTCTTGGATACATTTTGTTATTTTGACTTTAGAATGTGACACTCCACTGTTGGTTTCTTCTCTCACTGGCTACTTTCCCACTACTTTTATGGTCCTCTCTTTCACCTCTTACTATTGGAGTGCTAAGGGGGATAGTCTTTGTTTTTCTTCTTTAGCTATGTTAATTCCCTTCTTGACCTTTCCTATTTCACCTGCAGAAGCTGATACACTAAAAACAAAATTTTGCTGATATAGTTCCACGATGTTTCTTTCTCTCAATTTCTTTTTGCCCTTCTGTTGTTCTTTTTATTTTATTTTTTATAGACCAAGGTAGAAATAAACAATAAAAAGAAATAAAGTTGCTGCTGTGATTGCAGAATTACTGACGGCAATCTTTGAAGGAACATGTCCATTGGGAGAAACAACACAATTCAACTCAACAAATACCTGTGTTGCGCCTATTATGTGACCAACACAATGCTAAGAAGCCAAATGGGAATCAGTCCTGCTCTCAGAATGCTTGCAACAGAGCACATAGAATGTCAGTGCACAAATAACTATAACCGTAAAGGAGGCAGAAAAATCCCTAACTTTCTCTGAACAATAAACTTGTTTCCTCTCTCCTCTGTCCTAAGAAAAAAGCAAAACAAAACAAAAATAAACCACTATGGTATTTTTTCCCTAAGAATGAGTACTTTTCATGCCACTTAATTCCAAAACTTTGAGGAAGTTTGTTATACTTACTATACTATTCTTTGATCACTTAATACCTGCATCCTAATCATCCCCTCTGAGCTGCAGTTCTGATCCACGAATCTCATCCTCAGTGGTTTCTTTTCACTTTTAATCCTCATCTCCCTCAATCTTCCTGTTGGATTTAGTGCCACTCTTTCTTCCTTAAGTGCTGCCACATCGTTCTTTAATTATCTGTCTTTCATCTCAACCACATAGGAGAATTAGGACTTTATACAAACTATGTGAAAATATTTTATTTGAAACAAAACACACCGAGAATCAGTCGTTTAAGTATTATGGAAAAACAGAGAAAGTTTTTACTACTCAAATGTGAGTAGCAAAAGGCAAAGTAAGGTACTCCAAAGCCATTATCTATCAAATTCAAGGCATTAAGCTGTAAGAGACGTTAACTAATTAAAATATGACCCAATGAAGGTGATTGGACATTTAAGGAACCTGTGAAGCAAGTCACACCGGGAACAGCCAATGATTCATGATGCACTTGGTTTGAGTGAGGAGCATTAAAGACAATAAGATTACTGACTTAATGCATCAGTTGAGCTGTTTTGTGTAAAGCAAAATTAGGACATTCCAGCAGAAATTTGAAGAGAGATATTTTAAAGGTCCTAAAACTTGCAGTTTGATTAAGGCAAAGGTCTACAGAAGCATTTAGTTCAAGCAGTCACTAAATGGCAGTGCATCCGAAATGTTCCCAAAGAGCTTCTTGCTTAGGTTAGAAGTTTAAAGTATGTGAAGAGCCTCTTGCAATGTGGAAATGTTCTGATTAATGAAATTAGTAGATATATATCATTAGGTCAGGCTTTCAATTTATGACCTGGATGTGTTTCAATTTATGTTTTCATAAGAGTATTTTGGATCTGTGTAGAAAGTGATGAGAGCTAGTTGTGCTATGAATGATTGATGAGGTCCAAGTCTGGTAACTTTTGAATAAGAAACATGAGCGTTCAAAATAGATAACATAACATTATGCAACAAATATATTTTGAAAAAAATTAAGAAATGAGAAAGTACTCCAAGTATGGAAATATTTTTCTTTGTGATTTTGGATAAAAAGGAAACTGTTTCCATAAAATTTCTAATTGAAATATTTCATTTAGGTCTTCAACAGTGAAAGATTAAGGTTATGAATTTGAAAATTCAATTAGCAGTAAATAATTGCATTGCTATATCCTTGGCATGACATTTCTTTTCAAAGTATGGCATAGAGAAACAACAAAAACCTGTCCCACTTGTTACGAGATAAAACTTTTTTAGTATCATGAACTGTTCATACATATATGCAAATGCATATGCACATGCAAATATCAGTATCACACACATATGCACATTCATCTACAAATGTCATAAATTTTCATATAAAATATGTATGAGATGTATGTAGATAGTTTCTCTATCAGAAGAGGAAAATATCCTGATATGTGACTTATTTTGACTTTTTCCTACATCAAGCTCTTTCATTTGATAATGTTCTGAGCTCAAAGTCAACTGCAAATAACATTGAGTTTATTGATTTTTGTGCAAAATATCTTCTGCTATGAATAATGCTGTGCGTGAATTTTGCTTAGGATACCATAAAGAAAGGGAGCTGCAATGCTAAGGGTGGAGGCTACACTCCAGGTTTTTAATATGTCAGTCTTAATGCATCAGATACAACATATAACTCATGAAATAATAGATTATCACACAATCAATTACTCAACTAATTAAAAGTGAGTAACAACAATTTAGGGAAACTAGTTTCATAGTGACAATTACTTCTGCCAAGAAGCATTCTAATATTTAAGGAACAAATGGTTGTCATTATAATGGTGTGGGTGTCAATTAAGCATTGCTATTACCAAATGATATATTTTAGTAGAAATAGCAGGTTAGTTTCCATTTACAAATCTTCTTGCCTACATTAAGATGCCATTCAATTTAGAAATGACAAATTATCAATATTATACAAGCTCATCAAGTTCATGGATGGTTCAATTTAAATATTCATTAAGTCTGGCTTATTTTTGTCAACATATACATCAATGTTCACCACCAAGCTGTAGATTAATGAGAACAATTGATGGTTGATGTTAGACACAGATCATTAAAATCAGAATTGGGCTGAGTCATTTTAAATAAATAAAATGCAGCCAATAGAACCCTAAGTACGATTCTAGTAATATCCAATAGATAGTAGAATTCTGTCATCCCTTCCTGGACTTAAACTGTCTTCCCTTCCTGCTGCAGAGACAGGGGGATACATTCCAAATTCCCTCAAGGCAAATGTGACGGAGTTTGATCTGAAAACTTGACTCGGTGCTTAACCAGCGATATAGTACAGGTGCGAGCCTGAGAAAATCACCTGATTGCCACAGGGTTAGGGAAGTTTATTTTATCTTTCCTGATTTTAAGGTATTTCTGGGTTTTTTTTTCCTTCCACAGCCACAAAGTATGTTAAACTATATAAAAATTGTGCAGCAAAAATGAAAAGAATCTTGCATTAACAAATTACTCCTTGATTCCCTGTGACTACAAAAAAGACAATCTCATCATAGGGTCCAGGAGTCCACTCCCATGAGAGAGAATTCAGAGAATCACACTCTCATTTTCCAAGTAGCCAGAGAACAGCACATGTGCTTTCAGTGACCGAGGGTGAGTTATGGGTATTGTTCCTCACAGACATTTCACCTAATAATTAAATATTTAGAATTAATGAAACTATTGTCAAAAGTCTTAAGTCAGAGAAGTATATGTTCAGTTTTCCATAAAATTTATGACCAATACGTTATATTTTGAAAATCATACATTTAATTTAACATAGCATAGCTAAGAGTCAGGATTTTTGCCTTATAACGAAGTTGTATTAATTGAATAAATTCTTCCTTTAGATTTGGTTACTGTCAATATGGGTATAGTTATATATATAGATATAAATATATAGATACCATAGTGGCTGATAAAAATATATATTTAAATACATATTTACATAATTATAAAACAGGAGTGATTAGAATTGTCTTTCTTTTCTGCTTGCTATTTCCATTTCTTTTTTTTATTTTAAAGAGGATAAAACCAAGGAAAATAAAACAGAATAAAACCAGTCAAAAAGAGCCAGTGTAAGTAATACAGGACTTCAAAGCAATACAAAATCAACATTGTTACCACAATGCCTGGTTGTCTTCAAAATAGTTGCAGATACCTTCAGACAGTAAAAAATCAAGCTGAACTAAACAGAATAGAACCAATAAAAATAAAAAAATGAACACAATAAAGGACTTCAAAACAAGACAATAGTAAATCCAAAATGGCTACCAAAATGTATCTTACTATTTTTGAAATAGCTGCTCATGCCATTAACAAAATCAAACAAAACAAAACAGAACAAAACCCAACCCAACTGAACAATGAAAATGATACAAGACTCAATACAAGATAATAGGGAATTAACAGTGACTACCACCTTCAGAATGAGATCCCCCTGGATGCCACACTGTGTACTGTCATCCTCTAAATAGATGGTCAGAGCACCAGCCCTAGACCTGCAAGCTCAATGAAACACCAAACAACACAAGCATCCAATTGCGTTTCACCTCAATAACTATCATCACAGCCTGTTTCTCCACATCAGCCAGTTGCCTGCTGGGGGGAGGAGATTGGCTCTTCTTGTTCGCCAGCCCGTGTGCCAGAAGGGGCTGGAGTCTGACTGTCCCCCTACCGGTGGTGGCCTGTGCATGGTGCTGGTTCACAGAGAGGATTTGCTAGTGAATCCTTGTTCTCTCCCACTACAGTCCATGAATGGTGCTGACTCATGGTAAAAGGCCACTATGTCCATTTCTGAGCCTAACCCAGTCTCTAGAAGGTGAGTCAGTACCTTATGTGTACACCATAGTCTGATACAGTATGATACTCATTTATTCCTTCTATGTGTTCTTTTTTCTCATTTATCTTTAATAATTGTTTAGCTTTTGGTGCAGTCACTATTTTAAAATACATTTTGACAATTTTGTAATTAATGTATTAATTTTTTTGTTAATGATTAAAGGAAAGGATTGATGTGCTTTGTTGATTTTTCCAGGGTGTCTTATTTTCCTTTCACTGCTGAGACAAAATACCCAATACCCAAAGTTAAAGGAAGAAAGATTTATGCAACTCACCATTGGTAGAGGTTTCTTTCCATAATTGGCTGACTCCAAGGCAGGGTGACACGTCAGATAAGGATTTTAGTGCAGAAACTGTTCCTGGTGGGCAGAAGGCAGAAAGACAAACAAACAAGGGACCACACCAGCATCTTTCTGCCCATTTTATCTATCCAGACTACTGAGGGCAGTATCACTCACACTCTTAGTCTTAGTGCCCTTAAGCCTAACGTTGCATCTGTCAAGCCCAGTGTCACACACTCTAGACCCAGTCACCTCAGGAAAGCCCCATCTATGACCACATGAGGCTTTGGGGGAACATCTAGACACAGGAAATTCAAATTAGGCTACTCTGACCTTCCTTGCCTTATGCCTTGAGAATCAGTGTAAAAAGAAGGAAAGGTTCAAAATGTGTTTCATAAATAATTAAGTATTCATTTAAAAAGAGAGAGAGAAGCAATATTCTAGGCCAAAATGTGCTAAAATAGAAGTTTGGGCATCTAGACTCAGTCTAAGAAGACACAGTATTATCATACAGAGATGTGCATACTATTTATCTGACGAGAAGTTTTGAAGATTAAAATAGCAAAACACACAAAAATCTACGTACTTCCTAGAATAAATTAGCTGGTGAATAAAGTCTTTTTCTTTCTTGTACCCTCCTATGTCCTCTGTGATCTTGCCTCACAATTTTCAGCTCTAATATTAGTGTTCTTGTGACATGTTGAGTTCTTTCGAACAGCTTTGACAGCCTGTCTACTTACTTTCTTGTAGCTACCATCTATACCCGGAAGTTTTTTGTGTTTCCAGACTTTCTTACTCCCTGATCCTCCATAAATGTACGCTTTTTGAGTTTTCAGCTTCAAATAATTTCCACCTCTGGAATTCCAGCAATCAGCTAGAGAAAGAGAATGATATAAATGCTTTAATGGAAGAAAGTTTCCAATGATGACCTATCAAATTTCAAAGGTGCTAGACACAATTTTTTCAACTTTAAATCTATCTAAATTTGGACTGTATCTTTTAATGAATGGTGATGAGATTGAATAAAAGGACATTGCATTTAGTCAGTGCACACTAAATGCATATGTGGAAATATAACGCTGAAATTTATTAATATGGAAAATCAATAAATATTTAAAATGTAACCCCTATAAATTGATATTATATCAAATTAACTTTGGGCTAACATGAAAGAACTTAATGTTAATATTTGTTTCCCAATCCAAAGATATCTCATTATGTACTACAAGTGTTTAAAAAAAAAACTAAAATTTTGCGTACTTCTAGTCATATGCATTTTAGATAAGAGATACTCAATGCATAGCATAAATAATATGTTGTAAACAGGTTACATAGAAGTATAATACCCTAAAACTAGTGGATGTAGTTTTTTCTTTCCAAAAGATGCTCTTTTGACTTTGAATTTACATCCTTTCCAAAACAAATGAAGATTATTCACCATCACCACTGGCCAGGAAACAATTTCATTAAATTTTCATTAAATCTTAAAGCTTATTTTTATTAGTACATATTTGTCAGAAATGTTGATCGCATTCATTTTAGGAAACCTGTGCCTGTACGTAATATATCTTGGTTAATTTTTCGCCATTGCCCTACCCCTTCTGCTAGTCCTCTTCCCCTTCCCTTTTACAAAAGCTTTGTTTCCTTTTTCTCTATCATTCTCTTTTTACTTTATTTCTTCCTTCCTTCCCTTCTCCCTCCCCCATCATTTGTTCCCCCTTCCATATGAACTTTTTCCCCTCATTCCTAGTAATTATCACCCATTTCATCCCCATTTATGCTTTTGATTTCTCACACAAGAGAAATAGTGAGATATTTACATAAAAGTGTTTGATTTATTTCATTTAAAATCATGGCCTCAAGTGCATCCATTTGCCTAAAAATGTCTTACGTTTATCCATCTTTATGGCAAAGTAGTATTCCACCATATATAAAAATGATATTTTCTTCATCTATTCATCCATTGATGGGCATCTGGGCTGTTTCCAAGATTTGACTATTATAAATTGTGCTGCTATAAACATAGATGTGCATATGTTCTTGTAGTATGATGCTTTTAACTTTGGGGGGAAGATAACAAGAAAGAGACTAGCTGGTCAAATGGAACGTCTAGTTTTAGTTTCTTAAGGAATCTCTATACTGATTTCCATATTGGCTGTAGGGAAAAAGAAAGCAATTTTTCCCTATAGCCTCACTAATATTTGTTACTGGTTAGTTTCTTGATGGTGACTATTGTTTCAGGAGTGAGATGAAATCTTGGCATCATTTTGACTTGTGTTTTTCAAATGACTAGTAACATTGAAAAATTTTTGTATGTATATTTGCTTTTTGTACTTCTTCATTTGAGAAGTGTCCATTCATTTCAGGTGCCCATTTTTGGATTGGGTCTTTAAATTTAGGGGGACAGATTATTTTGATTTCTTTGTATATTTTAGATATTGGTTCTTTTCCTGAGGAATAGTTAGTAAAACATTTTCCCTTTCTGTGCATTCTCTTCAACGTGTTGGTGTTTTCTTTATCTTCAAAAGCTTTTTAATAAATGAGATCACAGTTGTTGATTATTTGTAGTATTTCCTGTGCAAATGGGGCTTTGTTCATAAAGTCTTTGCCTATACCCATGACTTCTAGAGTTTTACCTATTTTATTCTCCAGTAGATTGTATCTCTATTAATATTTAAATCTTTGATCCACTTTGATTTCAGTCTATTACACAGTGAGAGATATGGGTCTAAGTTTAATCTTCAGCATGTGGAAAGCTAGTTTTCCCAGCACCTTTTATTGAAAAGCCTATATTTCTTCCAGTGAAGGTGTTTGGCTCCTTTGCCAAAGATAGCTGAGTGTGCTTGGATATGTTTCTACATTTTGTATTCTGTTTCATTTAGCCTCAGGTCAAGCATGTTCAAGAATTGAATATTTTTTAAAGAGTACTGAAAATTCCAGCAAAAAGTCCAGTAGGTAGCAACTTTTAAAATAATCCATGAAATGGAAGGAATAATCTGCTATTTAGAAACCAAACGGTAGTGAGGACACATAAAAAATGTGAATGGAAATATTTTTCACAAAATAACCAAGAATTCAAAACAGGATAGCTCTGTAGAAGTTTAAAGCCTGCATGCCTGCACACACTGCCATGTTAAATCTTTTCTAAAATGTTGGAAACCCTGCTGTGACACCAACTGCTTGACAACAGAGCAGAGCTGATGGTGTGAAAAATTATAAACACTGTCTGTGAGTTAGAAAATTATCTAGTTTCCAAATGTTAACAATTAATACTTGAATCAATTTAGTTTCTCCTGTACACAAAAAATGTATAATGAAATTTATGTTAAATATATCTTACAAGATTTCTTTAGTATTTTTTCTAAGTAGTATAAAACACATGTAATTTAACTATATTATATTTTCTTTTTTAAAAAAATGATGCTTCTTATACTTTACACTGCCTTAAATTTTGAATCTTATGATTTCGAGTTTTCCTTCTTCAAGTGAAAGCTGTCTCACTGTTGCTGCTGCTGTACGTTTAATTGTTAGCTTTCATTACCTGTCCATCCCAAGTACTCTGCACCTGAGCCAATCAATGTGCAAAATCAGTGTGTAAACTTATCACAAGACGTGTGACTCAGTTTTTCTTAGGTGGGCCTGATGTCTTTCTCCTAAAGTATTTAAACTGTACTATAAGAGCTCACATCATTCTGACTTTATTTACCTGATTGCTTTTAGAGATGTTTGCAAACAAATAAAAAATCTTATGTGCCCTGTTTCAGAGTTCATTCCAACTTTTCTCTTTCTAGCAGCAAGTTCTTATTTTAAATTAATGATTCAAGATGGAATGACTCATGATTACTTTGCTCTGAAATGCAATTCAAAAATACAGAAAATTTGCAAAAATCAAATGAGTACATTCCAGAATTTCTCATAAGAAATCAATACTTAAGAAGCTACCACCAAAATAGAAAAGGATATTATATGGTTAGTTATACCTGAAAAGATGTGGAATCCAGACCCATTTTAGCTCTCTGCATGGTAAAATAAAATGTGTTACTGGGGGGTTATTATTTTATGTATATTTTAAATATGTTAATCAAAGTGTATTAGTTGTACATATTAAGGGGGTTCAGTGTGATATTTCCTCACATGTTCATAGCAAGTGCTGATCATATCTAACCTCTCTTTCTCTAATCTCCTCCCTCTCCATGTATTTCTATCTGTCCAGTAGTCACTATTTTATTTGCAGGACAAGAGTTTGTAGCCTCTACACATGACAGAAAAAATTTAGCCCTTGGGTTTCTGTGGTCATCTTATTTAACTGAATGTTCTCTATTTTTCAATAAAAACCTGAACAATTTGGACAGAATCCTTAAGCAATATCATTTGAAAATATTTTTGTAATGCAGGATAAGGTAAGGAGATATCCATGTTGAAATGGTGACATCATAATAACCAAAATAATATTCACATAGTAGTGCTAGGCGCTTTTAATAAAACTATGAATGAGGAATGATCTTGCCTTCAACAAACTAAGTATTATGATGCAGGCGGTATTACTCCTTCTAATTTAGAAATGAAGACAGGTTTAGATTGATAAATTGATTTGCTATTATGAAAGGAGATTGCACAAAACAAGGTAGCTTATGAGTAACTAGCAATGCAAGCTTGATACAGATACGAGCCCTAGAGATGAGGAATGCTGAGCTACTTAACTAGAAATGAAAATTGACCATTGAGTTTATCTCAGAAAATAAAACCAGAAAGAACTTTGGGGCTCAGAAGGGCGGTGACATGAAACAAGAGATGAAAAAGCAGAAAAGGAGATTAAAGAGGCATTCAAATTAGGTTGGTGTGATTATCCCATATTGGAGACTAAACAGCAGAGAAAGTGTTTAAATAGTAGTCATAATGATATGTATTATAGAAATGTTAAGGAAAATAAATACAAGGAACACAATAGTTCAGAAAGGAGTTGTTCATAATATAAATGTGTCTTTCTCACTTTTTTTGATGATGATATTTCTAGTAAAGGGAAGCCATCTGCTAGATGATCCAGGTATTTTTGTAAAAATGGTCTGAGTCAAACCAAAGATGTGAAAGAATTATTAGAAACCAGAAGGAAATAAGGGAATGAGAGAAGAAGTAAATGATGAAAGAGGGGAGGAATGGCTATGGAAACACAAGGGAGGAAGGAATGGATGGAGAGAGGAAGGAGGGAGGTGAAAAGGAAGAGAGGG
>PVLA01014658.1:0-28231 GCA_004027455.1 Hydrochoerus hydrochaeris
TTTAAGGGCTTGAAATACCTCACTCCAACATCTTCTTGACTTGAGGATTTGTGCTGAAAAGTCTGCCGTGCTTCTAATGGGCTTCCCTGATAGGTGCGTTGTGTCTTTTCTCTGACAGCTTTTAATATTCTGTTTTTATGCTGTATGTCTGAGATCTTAATTATTATGTGTCTGGGTTTAGATCTATTTTGATTGTGACCACCCTGGGGGAGATTCCGGTCAGCCCACTCCTGAGGCAGGCTTGGGCTTATTTCCGGTTCCAGGGTGGGCCCTCGGTGGTGGTTGGGGGCAGCTCATGCCTGAGGTGGGCTTGTGCTGATTTGCCGGTGGCAGGTTGGGTCCTCGGTGGTGGCTGGGGCAGCTTATGCCTGAGGCGTGCCTCCTCCAAGTTCCAGTGGCAGGGTAGGGCCCTTGGTGGTGGTTGGAGGCATCTTACGCCTGAAGCGGGCTTGTGCTGAGTTCAGGTGGCAGGCCAGGCCCTCCTATATTTTTCTAAGTACTTAGATGCACTATTCACTTTGAAGATTTAAGACAAGCTAGTAATAGGAGAATATATTTTAATGCATTTAATTAACAAGAATGCTTTTATTATTCATAAATAAAGGATTAGCATATTTTACTATAATTTATGCTACTACTCTATTTTATTAACATCTGATTTAATATTGACTGCAACTATTCTCCTAGTAAACATTCTAATACAATTTATTTGATAAAATACAAAGGTAATTTAAAGCCTGCTATAAACTTTAGGCTGTTATGTTTCATTATGATTACTTATTTTAATGAAAGGAGATTTAGGAATTTACCAGGAAACATCTGATTAAAGAATGGATAATATTGAATAGCCCATCTCAGTACCTGGTAGACTGAGACAGAAAGATGGCAAATGCAAACCCAGCCTAGGTAATTTAATGACATAGTAAGAGCCTATCTCAAAATAAAAATTGAGCAAACAATTGAATGGGCTAATAATGTGGAGAAAACTCTCCATTTAGAGGACTGCATTCAGTTCAATCCCTAGTCTCTCTCTCTATCTCTCTCTGTCTTTCTCTCTCTCTCTCTCTCTCTCTCTCTCTCTCTCTATATATATATATATAGAGAGATAGTAGTTCATACAAAATAAAAAGGCTTCCTAGTAGAGGTTACATTTCTAGTAGGTGGTACAAAAAACATATGGTTTATATTTGTGTCAAATTCATACTGTAAAAAATTACCATACATTTAGCAACTTAAAATACCAAAACTTTTATAATCTTACAGTTGGAAGTCTAAAATTCCACAAGAGGTCTCACTGAGTTCAAATACAGGTATTGTCAGAGCTGTTTATTTTCAGGAAGTTCTACAGGAAAATATGTATTCTTGTCATTTCCAGCATCTTCATTCTTCTCATATACATCAGACTATGCCCTCATTTCATCTGCAAGCCAGGAATGTCCTATTTGCCTTGTATTAAATCACACTAGTTAATACCTTCACTTTTCTGTCTCCCTTTTTCTCATTGAGAAGACTATTAAATTTAGAAGACCCACATTACCCACCACAAACTCTTTAAATGGCAGTTAATTAACAGTTTAATTCCATCTGTCTTCTTAAATTCCTTTTGCCATGAAAAGTAATAGATTCATGCTTTCCAGAAATTAGGACATGGACATATCTGGGGATCAGGATACTTCCTACCACACAACTAAGTAAAGTGTAGCAATTATTAGAAAGAAGTGTTATGGAAAATTTTAAAACAAATAAATAGATATATGTTTATAGTGTGTGGGTATAAAGGGGTTAATGTTTTGAAAAGTTTTGAAGTTTAAATTATTTGTTATATAATATAATTAATGTGATATTTTGTTCTGGTATTTTATTTTACATGTTTTTTTTATTTTAAACAGAAAAAAATCAACAAGTAAACAATTTTAAAATAACAGTAAAAGAAAAATGACAACAACAACAAAACAGTGGTGATATAGTATTTCAAAACAAACAAGATGATGGGAATTTAACAATAGTGGTTATATTCATATTGTTATCCAAAAGTTATCACTTAGGCTATCAGAAAAAGTGTGCAAGACTGAACAAACAATATAATTTCCCTTTGAGCTATTACATGGTTTATCCTGACACATATCCAAAATATACTAAATGTGAATAATAATTCTTATTCTAGACTTCCAAAACAAATTTGAAGGAACCTTTTGTGTGTGTGTGTGGGGGGGGACACTGTCCAGGACAAAAGTTGCTCAGGCACTGTTTATAGCCTTGTCCAGAATCCATATTGCATCCATCTTTCTCAGAATTTAGCTCATGTACCTATCTGAGTATTTTGAAGTATTATGAGAAATGAGAAAGTTATATATTTTCAATATACCAGAATTTGGTTGTCTACAGAATTTTCATTGAACCTAACAGTAAGAACTATAACATATGTTTATAAATCAGAAAATAAATATTCACAGTATAAATAAGAAGATGATGAGTACTTATTAACATTGAAATAGTAGATGCGTTCATTATAGTACAATGAAATTTCCAGGGAATGTAAGTAAAATCCAAGTCTAGGGATATAGCCCAGTTGCACAAGTGCTGGCCTGGCAAGCACAAGGTCATGAGTTTAATCTTCAATACCAAAAAAAAAAAAAAAAAAAAAAGGAACCTATTTTTTCAGAAGATTGAAATATACTAAAGCAATTAGTAAACATGGCTTTTTCCTACAGGACTTCCAGTAGAATTACAAATGAGAATATATGTATCAAGATTATAAATCAATAAAAAGTCACAGCTGAAAATATGGACACATTGATTACTTATTAGTAGTAAAATGACTTATTTTAATCAAAATGCCTTGGGAGAAAAAAAGACTATGTTTTAAAACACTGAAATATACTGAAGCCTTTAATAAATACCTACATTTTTACAGGTCCTTTAGTTATTTTTTTAATAAATAATGGCTTTTATTTTTATTAGTGTATATTTTTAGTACATAATGATCACATTCTTCATGAGGAGTTGGTAAATATACATAACACATCTTAAAAATCTTCTTGTCCTTTCCTCAGACTCTTCTTTTCCTCCCCCTCCATCTCTTGGTCCCCTTTGCACTTATGAAAGATCAAACTCTGTTTTCTCTTATCTAGCTTTTATTTTACTCCTATTTAATTTGTGGTTTCTCATATAAACTTTTATGTCCAATTTATTTCATTCATCATTATAATCTCAAGGTGCATTCATTTCCCTACAAATGATTTGAGTTTATCCATGTTTATGGCAGAATGGTATTCCCCTGTGTATAAACACATTTTCTTTATTCATTCATTTGTTGATAGATATACAGTCTGTTTCAAAACATTTAGCTATTATAATTTAGCTGCATACAGCATACACATCCAACTGTAATATGATGGTTTTATGTCTTTTGGAAGGAAGGAAGACAGATGGATTGAATAGAATTTCTAGTTTTAAGTTTTTGAAGGATCTCCTTACTGATGTCTGTAGTGGTTGTACTAGTTTACAACCTCACAAAAATGTAGAAGGGTTGTTTTTCCCCATTACCTCTCCAGCATTTGTTATTTTTTGATTTCTTAATGATGGCTATTCTTTCTTGAGTAAGATGGATCTCAGTGTTGTTTTAATGTGCATTTCTCTATTGACCAAAGATGTTGAGCATTTCTCCAGGTATTTATCACTATTTTCAGACTACTTAGAAGACTCAAAACTCCAACAAGACTCTTAGAATTAATAATAAAACTCAGTAATATAGCAGGATGCAATATAACCTTACAAAAATCAATACCATACGTGCACAGCAATAATGAACCATTGGGTCAGGGATACAACTCTGGTACTGTGACTGCCTACAAGGTCTTGAGTTTGATTCCTGATAATAATAATAATAATAATAATAATAATAATAATAATAAAATAATAATAATAACAACAATAACAATGAACTCATTGAGAAAGAAATTAGGTCAAAAATATCATTCACATTCTCTGTTTCATAAAAAGAGTATCTGTCAGCTTAACTCTCCCCACTATGTTTGCTTGTTAATGTGATAACTATTTACTGTTACATGTTATACTACAAGAATATTTATAGTTAAAGAAATCAGTACCTTGTGCACATATTTGTACATTTTTTAAAAATGGAAATTTAAAATTATAAACTGTAAGGTAAAATTATATAATGATTTTAATAGTAGATAAAAGTCTGTGTAGACTCTACAGCCTTCTCAGTTGCCTGTTGAAAAGTCCTCAAGTCTATGATCCAAAAATCACCTGATCTTTTCTGAAGAAGTCCACAAAATTGTTCTTTTGAACATCATATTATGATGCTCATTATTGTGTCTATATTTATTAGAGGTATGAATTTCCATTTTTAGTAACACAATAACCTTTTAATTCAGGTAATTTCAGATTTTTGAATCACTTTGGTGCCTGCATAGTTCATGAATTTGCTACATGCTTTTGATAAATATAGCTGCAAACTAAACTAATGGAAAACAGGTTTTTACAACTATAAATTTTAAGCAAAACTTTTACTAAGCATTTAAATTTATTTCTGAGTGTAAATATTCTTAGTATTAATATTCTTTCATTCTTAAGAATTACTTCTGCCCTTTATTACTCTATATTTTTATCTCTTGTGATATTATTTTTAAAATATATTAATTTTCATGATTCCTAATTTAGGATCTTTAGTTGTTTATTCCCCCAAAGTTCTCCAGTTTCATATGTTCATATTTCCATGAAACAATTTTTGATATTTTTTCCTTAAATTAGTCTTATTGAGAATAATTAAAATTCCTAAGCAAGTACTACAAACTATTATTATTTTCTTAAAAATGGAAAAAAATATTCCTTATTCCTACTAATTTCATTAATACTCCACAAATTTCAACATCACTGTAATATATATTATTTGATAACACAATTTCCATGCTCACTCTCTTGCTTTTTATGCATATTTCAGTCAATCCCAGCTGTGTGAAAAAGATGTATTGACTGAGGCATGTGACATATTTAGCTAGAACTGTATAAAATAAAGAATTTAATGACTTCAACTACAATATGTTTTAGCATTTAACAACTTATACTATTTCCAGATATACTATAAACTAATTCTAGATTGAGAAACAATCTTACATTATTTTATATCACTTCAGGCAGGTTATCTGTTATGTTCATTGAAAGCATCCTGATTTAATTATCTTGGTAATTCCAACTCCTAACCCCCATCCAATTACACTTTTAGCTTCCAAAATTTGTTCTTTTCCTAGAAAAAAAAATATATTTCTATTACCACTCCCCAAATCTGCACCATTATTTACTTATTTAGATAAAATTTTATGTTATCCTTAGCAAAAAGTTATGAAAAACCTTGTAATCTTCTATTACTTGGTAATCATATGTCTTGATGTACACATGGTGTATTGACATAATTATTAATAACATACATTTTCAAGAGTGTCATAATTTGAGTAATATACTCTACTGTTCCTCTATTATTTACACAAGATTAATTAATATTCAAAATACCAAAATTAAAAAAAACTAATACTGTCATTTATGAGTTTAAAAGATTAAAGTGACATTACTCATTTCCTTAAATGGAAAGGCTTTTGATAAGTGGATTGGACACTTTGGCACATTTTGTAATGTATATTAATTTGTGTACTGTTGCTCTTTTTTTTAATGGAAAAGTCATGCATGAAATAATATCAACTGATAAAACAGGATTCATATCATATAGTATTGACTGTTAGAGCAGACCCTTGATTTCTTTTTTTAAAGACCATTCACTTCTTAAAGGAGCTCCTACTCTTACTGCAGTGTCCAAAAATAGGAAGTTTTCCTCACTGACTCATGAAGATGTGAAATGGTTGGCACACATTGATGTTAGTCCTAAAAGCATTCCATCAGAAACAGATCCATTTAAGACTGGTTCTTATACTGTATTTTTCTTAAACAATTCTTCAATCAAATCAATAATGTGGTGCTTTTCAAAGTAAGTGTAATTTATAAATAGATACAATTTTAGCTTTTTTTTCCCCTCTACATGACTCATGTGGACTATAGCAAGCACAAATTCAAGAACACCACATATAAAAGTGTCAATGACTATTCCTCCTTGCTTTTCTCTACTTTCACTCTAACTTCATTTCTAATAGTAAAGTTTCTTCCAAATTCAAGCTTAATTTTAGAGAATATCTTTCTGAATTTTGTTCTACTAATAATTCCCCTATATATTTGCCACCATATCAGTCATCATGATATTAAAACTTTTCTTTATGATTGTGTCTATTGTATTTCACTGAGATATATCTAGAAAACTCAAAATATATAAAATGAAATTAATTTTGCTTTTATACACAGCTTCCAAATTCATACTTCTCAAATATTTCAGCATGATATTGTAGTCTCCCAATAAATCCCAGCTGTTCACAAATTTTGAATTCATATCCATAGTATTTCAATGAAAGTTTCACAATCCATTTTTACTTCTCATTGAAAGCTTTACTCAGAATTTCTTAAATTATAATATTTTCAAATCTCATTTTAAATAATCTAAATAACTACAAATACAGTAACTGTAAAATTCCTTGTCCAAATAAAGTCATCTAAATTTCTCTTTCTCTTTGACATTTGTTTTGGTTTGTGTCTGGGTGTTCTCCCAAAGTCTCATGCAGTCATTGGGGCAGGATTCTACCATTTGCAATTGATTCATGCTCCAATGCTGGAATTACTGGAGTGAGTGCTACCCACACCTTGGGGTGGGTGTGGCCTACATACAATACAAGGGACAGAAAGTGTCTTTTGTCCTCACTCTTCCCTTTTTGCTCTTGCTGTGCTTGCTGTTTTTCACAACCATAAATTTTTTCTCTCTGCCATGTACCACTCTACCTTGGAGCCAGCTGAGTATGGACTGTAACCTCCATGAACTATGAACTAAATAAATCTTTTCTTTAATTTTGAGCATTTTGTCTCAACAATGAAAGAAAAGTAACTAAGACAACACTTAAAGCATTGAGAACTGCAATAAGAAATTATTCAACACTCTAATATATGCTACAAAAATTAGTATTTTTCTCTTTGAAGTTTCCTATATTTGTTTATAATGTAGTCTCTGAAGATAATTCATGTGTTTGTTTTCTATTTTGTTTAATTACTCCACAATAATAAATATTTGCAAATATTAAATGAATGAGTTTAGATAAAAATCAATGCATATAATGTTGGCATTTTAAGAATATGTGGGCAAAATGTCTATCTTGTTCTGATAATTTATACTTAAACACATTGATATAAAATAATTGACTTTTCAGAGTGTTTTTCCTTGCCCTTTTTTCTGGTTATTTACCCATGTGAAGCAGATGAACCATGTTCCCTACTATTTTTATCACCAGCATCAGTAATATGTAATATAGATGTGAGTTTTTCATACATATTTTATGATTTCTCTTCGATAGCTTTCTTCCACATTAAAATCCCTGAGGGACCAGAATTGGGTTCCCAATCTAGCAATTCCTACCTAAGAAGGAGAGCTCATGCTGATTTTGATAACTGCTAGATCAGAAAGTGAATCTGTCTTTCTCACTTCTGGAGATTTTGTCTGTGACTAAAGATTTCTTATTGATGTACATGTAGAACTCTCATTAATGCAGTGAAAGTTATGCATGCACTTCACCAGGGATAGATTCCCCTTAGTGTTGAAAGATGAACATTCCTAAAATAAACTCTTTTTACATCTAAATTGCAACTTGCAGGAGGTCTCACTCCTGAGCTGTGCAAAAATAAAGAGGAAAACTCATGTGGATAATGAGTATATGCAGAATTCTTTAGTGGATAATCACCGACATTGGCTAAAGCAAGATGCATCTGTGCATGCATAATAACAGTCTCAAAAGCTGTGCAGCTTGGAGCATGGTTTGTTGCCATGTGTAGAAGAAATTAATCTAGGGATAAGAAGTTATGGCACCAGCTCAACTAACTATGAAATAAACTTTATGTAATTACATTTGATATGAATTTAAGCATGTAGCACAATCATTGAATTTGAAAAAGATGATTCTGAGAGAATATGAAATACCCATAGTGATAATTATTTAATAATGCCTGAGGAAAATATCTCCTTAAAATCCTGGATATGCCTCAAAAGCAATAGATAAACAAATTTTTCACATTTATGGTGCATAGGAACTGAAAATTATGCTTTGCTAAACAAATAACACATTCTAGAGTGGATTGACCAAACCTGAGTTTGGGGAAGAAAAGTCTGATTTGTAGATATTTTCCCTGGGAGATGAGTCTGTGACAGTGATTACTGCTCTCATTTTCTTAACCACATTTTAATCTTCTATGTCTGTGCTCTTGCTTTCCTAGATTTCTTTTATTTTACTTATATTTGATGTTTTCTATTCAACCTTATCTTTTAAAAAACTCCTAATAATGTTTCTTCTCTTTTCCTACATCCTCACCCATAATATTTTAGCTAAAATTTGTACATCTAGAAGAAACATAAAGCTAAAACTTTATACTGTCCCTACCATTATCTTTCACCATTGTTACGAATTATTTTTTAAAAATGAAAAAGAAAATAAACATTAGAACTTTGCGATCAACCACACATTGTCATACAATTCACTGAGAAATTGGGAAAAATTTTCATGCTGTTAAAATAAGACAGACTTGGGCTGGAGATTTACCTCAGTGTCTCAAGTGCTCACCTGGTAAGCACAAAGTTGTGAGTTTCATACCCGGTACTCAAAGAACAAAAAAACAAAACAAAACAAAAAAAGGCACTTGCACAGACATAAGGGTATTTTCCAATGTTTTCTGTATTAGTTTATAATTTATAATAAAATCAGTGTTGAATTTAGACTCTATAGTCTCTTCTAATATTTTATTGCATTTTATTGCTCACATTATTTAAAACATAGTTTCATAAATAAGAAATTATAACTGTTATGTCCTATAATTTTTTTCTAAAAGAAATAGCCTACCAGGATCTGAAGTATCTCTGGGAAAAGAAAGTTCCACTTTATAATAGTACATTACTAATTAATATGACAGACTTGTATAATAAATATCATAGTATTTATGACTCATTACAATGAGCCAAAGAAAACCTGATTTTAAAAGACTGATTTGAGTTACTCAACTAAAGTAGATATACTCTCTTGCAAATAAATAGGTATCAAACATAATTACATTATTAGATCATTTGGGAATATTTTATAATATTAAATTTGGTCATGTCTCAAAAATTCCTGACAATGGAGTTTGGGTGTCAGTAAATTTTCCACATTTGTATATAATTTTTAAAATGCTGCTTCAGTTTAGAATCTCTGCTGCAGATTATTGGATTAAATTTATTTTTAAATTTTGAGAACAATTTATTTAATATAAAAATTAACAATGTATCAAGTGATAGAAACTAAAAATAACAACAAAAGTATTTGTTTAAGAAAAAAATCTTTTGTTCCATTTCTAAAACATGGCATAATATGTAAAATTTTATTTCATAAAATTCTAGGCAGTGATTACTTATACAATTTTAAAAATTAAATAGCATCCAGAATCTTTATTTTTCTATATTTCCCACAGTCTTACAATGGACCAGTTGAATTGATCAAAAGTGATCATTATGATAAGAAAATGCAGAAGAAATTAACAGTTTATTGTAACAACCTCAAGACACCGACACTCACTAACAAAGCTCAAAAGCTGTATCAGGGTTCAGAGGAGTATTCTGATTCCCTAAAGCAAAGTTCCTCTAGTTCAGGAGATCCAGAGAGTTTAGACTGAGCCTGATGTGCCTAAAATATCAAACTACAGAAGAAAAAATCTAAAGAAAGTGATAAAACCTGCTTCTTGAGATCATTTAACCAGAAACACAAACAAGCTTTATACTATTTACAGTGAATCATTTTGCTTTCCACTTCTAATGAACTTAACTATGGTCTTACACTATGAAAACTGAAAAATTTGCTTGGTAAAATGTATATAAAGAAAATTTAGTCTATCCTCTATATCATATTTAATCCAGAAAACAAATGTGCCCCATGGCATTAGAGGTTATAATGCCTTTGTTGGAGTATGTACACAGAGACATTAGCCTATAAAATGGAGAAAGACAATATACTAGTATTGTGTATGGAGATTTTTCAAATTAAAAAATCAGCTTGTGATCATAATTGACTTGTGTTCTTAGTCTTCTAAATTTTTTGTGTGAGCCACAAAAATAATTTTAGTTGGTTTATAAACCATATCAATTTAAATAGGGCTTAGAGGTCCTTCTGTGAGAGTCTCCAAAACTTTTTGAAGCAGAAGCTATCCTTCCTCCTATGAACTTACATTGTAATCAGATCTCTCCATTGTCTCATATTTGATTTAGAACCCTAAAAACTTGCCACTTAAAAATAGATTTTATATCTAGTTTCTAAGGAACTATGTTTTTATTTATTCAAATCTCTTGCTACATCTACATAGCTAAAAGCTTCAAAAAGACCAGAGCCACACAATTTGTTTTTCAATATTCAGGTAGAGAGATATGATCACTCAATGTTGATATGAAGCAAACTTGACCTCTTAACTCTTGGAAAATGACAAGTACATGAACAATATAGCACTGTTTTCAGGTCTCATCACTACTATTATTTGAATAATTCACCAGTCCTTATTTTCCTTTTTTAATAATCTGAGTCTTCAAAATGTATTTATTGTTACTTTAAGTAGTTTCTCTCCACATTCACAATAGATGTAATAACTCCTTTTTTTTCTGTCAGTTGTATCTGTTGGTCAGTCGTGTACTGTTAAAGAAGATTTTCCTTGCTACTTGGAAAACAAGGATATCAAGGAAACTGAATAATACAGTACTATGATTTTTTAAATTAACAAAGAATACAAATGATTATACAGAATTTCAAAACAAAATAATAGGAGATTAACAATGGCTAATATATTACATATTGTTACCTTTGAAATAGTTGTTCAGATTACAAGATATAGGCATAAAAATGATCCAACAATTAAGCAATGAAAGAAAAAACTGTTGTCTTTGATGAACTAACAGAGATTAGTAGTATAGTTATGAATCAGCTTTTCTCTTTTTTCTTTTCTCCTTTCCCCTATCCCAGCTGTTCTTTCCTTTTGAGCAATTTTTTTCACCTTTATTTTCACAATATCTATCATACATTTTGAATCTTACTTACTCTCACAGTTTTTTACAATAGGTAAATAATACAATATTTACACATGTGAGTTTGATTTATTTCACTTATGAGTATGGTTTCAAGTTGCAACCATTTACCTATAAGAGCCTCAATTTTATACTTTTTTATAGTTGAGTAATAATCCATTGTATAAAAATACCATATTTTTTTATCCATTGTGTGATTGATGGGCATTTGTATTGTTTCCGAGATTTAGTTATTACAAATTGTGTTGCTGTAAACATGGGTGCACATATATCACTATGGTATGATGTTTTCAATTCTGGGAAAATACCCAGAAGGTGAGCAGCTGAATTGAATAGGGCTTCCAACCCTAGTTTTTTGGGGTTTTTTTAAGAGTATCCACACTGATTTCCACAGTGGTTGTACCACTCTATACACCTACCAACAGTGGAGAATGGTTCCTTTTTCCCCACAATCCTGCCAGCATTTGTTATTGTTTTCTTAATGATAGCCATTCTTTCTGAAGTAAGATGAAATCTAAGGTTTGTTTTAATTTGCATTTCTCCAATGACCAGTGGTGTTGAAGTACTATAATATTTTGAACCACCTAAGATGACCATGCTTTATTTGGAGCTATTGAACTTACAATTAATGAGTTTGTTCTTATTCCCACCATGTGTATTACTACCATTGCTCAAATGGCATTGCTAGCACAATTGATAAATACCTACTCATATCTTTCTTAAGGTTTCTGTTTAATTGTGTCAGTTTAGTTCTACTTATACATGTCAATTAAGACTAATAAATATCAGATTCTCTGGTTCCCAGTTATTGTTTCTGAAATTACCAATTCCTGTAGCAGAAAACCTGCCTTCTGTTGTTTTCATAAATATAATGTATAAAATATACTGCTGTTTACTGAGTCCTATCAGAAGAGAAAGAATTTCTAATTCCACTTTGTGACACAATCTATTACTTTGCTACAAAGTAATCATTTTCCTTCAATTGCAGTCTTCTCAGTTACAGGGTTTCAAAATATTTTTAACTATGTTTTTAACAGTTCATTCTGGTTCCTATGTGATGTGAGGTGTGTGTGTGTGTGTGTGTGTGTGCATCTGTTGTGTGTGAAATGGTTTGGGAAAAACCTCTGTTCTAATTGATATGTGCATTTACCTGCTAAATATCTTTTATTTTCTATGTCTCACCAAAAGACATTTCTTATGGAAAAAATATTTCTCACAATATTGTTCATCAGTTTATTCATATTTTCTTTCACAAGATCTCTCAATTTCTCAATGAAATAGACTTCTATAGAAGTTTTATAGTTGTTAGAGGATGCTTGATATCATATACTATAATTTAAGCAATAATTTGACTTACAACTTTTTTGACCTACTTGCACATTTGAATTCTAATACTGTTTATAAATTTCTAATAATATATATTTGCATTTTTACATAAGAAACTATTTAAAATTGTTACATAACTGGTTTCCTAAAGATGTATCTATTAATATTTTTATAGGGCAGAATTCTTCAGTTTTTGACTTAAGAAGTGTACTGTGTCCACTGATGTAACTCACAATAATGTACAAGAAACAACTTTTCTCAGTTTGAAGTACTACAAATGACAATCTGTAAAGAAACAATTTATTTGTGTATTTTATTCAGCTTTTTGGAAGGATCATTTATAGTCACTACTTACATAGTGAGTGTCATAAAATTGGATTATATATTATGGATATAATTTTTATATTTATATTGGTAGGATCTTTAAAAATGGGAAACCTAATTTTAGTTTTAAACTCAAGAAATTCAATATGTAACCAAAAAAAGCAATGGGAGACCACCAGCTTCTACATTGATACTGACATTTCATTTTCTACTAAATCCTTGCTGAGGATGGAGTGTGTAACATATTCTTAACAGCATGAAATAACCAACAATCCTGCACTAGAGGAAGATCAAGTTCAGTAGGCAGAAAAATATTGATAAACTTAGAAAATTAGTCATGAATTTGGGGTTACAAGTACCTCTTTTTTGTTGTTCTTATACAAAATCATTGTTAAAAGATGTAAACTATGGATAACCAATTACTCAAAAAATGTTACCCTACATAAATATGCCTAATAAGTTTAAATACATGTGTGTTTCCTAAGTATAAAATTAGAGGAAAATTTTCCTAAGAAGAAAGAGCAGAGATTTTAAATAACACTTCCCCTTTTTACTTATATCTAAATTTCTCAAGAACTAGATTCAAAAAAGGAAATTTTGTCATTTGTGACAACTAAATGACCTGGGGAGCATTTATGATAAATAAGTCACAGACAGAAAGAGCAATACCACATGGACTCAATGTTACCCTACATAAATATGCCTAATAAGTTTAAATACATGTGTGTTTCCTAAGTATAAAATTAGAGGAAAATTTTCCTAAGAAGAAAGAGCAGAGATTTTAAATAACACTTCCCCTTTTTACTTATATCTAAATTTCTCAAAAACTAGATTCAAAAAAGGAAATTTTGTCATTTGTGACAACTAAATGACCTGGGGAGCATTTATGATAAATAAGTCACAGACAGAAAGAGCAATACCACATGGACTCATTCGTGTAGAATCTAAAGAATTCAAACTCTTGAATGCAGAGAGTTGAAAAGAGGTGGCTAGGTGCCTGAGTATATACAACCGGTATTTGTCAAGTATATATTGTTAAAGAAAAAAATATCTGGTTCAATAATATAATAAGCCACCTTCCCAAAGTTTACTTCAGATACTTCTCTTATGAAAGTGCTTTCTTCTAATCCTCATAGCCTTTATTCTAGAATTTGTTCTATATTAAAGAAAAATTTTTTTGGGATAATCTTCCATACCGTGATGAAGATAGATCTATGTAAATATCCTAGAGGATCTGCTAATATTCTTTTCAACTTATTTTCCTCAGGGAGAAAGTTTTAATTATATACTCTGACTTTAATAGTAATTTATTTTTAAAACAGTGTATATTATGACTTGTTTTTAGATGTCTCCCCAAAGTTTCATGTAACTAAAGGTGGAGTTTTGGGAGGTGGCTGTCTCTAGAGGGTGTGACACTGGAACTGCTTTATGGTGCAATATTAGGATTAAGGACAACACAATTAAGGGTATGAGTGTTACCCACACTAAGTACCTCTAGATAAAATATAAAAGATAGCACAATGTCTTAGTTACATTTTACTCATTATTGAGACAAAATACCTGATGCCCAAAGTTAAAGAAGAAAAGATTTATTTCTTACAGTTCTTGGATGTTTCAGTCCAAACTCAATTGACTGCAAGGCAGGGTGTCATGGCGGTTGTGAACAGCAAAAGTGAAAGCAAAAGAGAAAGACCTGCCTTCTTCCTGCGTTACACTGACTCTACCCCTTGGTGGGTAAAACACTCAAACCATCAATCTTAGTGTTAAACAATGAACCAATCACAAATACTATATTCAGTTGCCTCCATGACTGAATAAGGCTTTGGGGAAACGTTTAAGTAAACCACAACAGCATACATCTCCACCAGCTGGTAATAACTTCACCAATTTATGTAGAATGCATTTAAAGAAACCCCAAACTGTAAAACTTAAAATTAAAGCTACTTAAGTATTTAAGGTGCATTTGATAACTGGGATAAGTAGTTTAAAAAAAGATATAAGGGATAGAAAGAGCTATGGTCATTCTTTTTACAACCTTCTGCCCACCTTGAACTGTTTCTCCTTTGCAATACCTGTCCAATATGACACCCTGCCTTGGAGCCAGCCAATTATAGAATCAATTCTCTGAAAGCCATGATCTAAATAAACCTTTTTTTCTTTAACTCTAAGTGTTGGATTTTTTTTTCCCTCAGCAATGGGAGAAAAGTAATTTAAGGCAGTGGAAATAATCCAAATTGAAATACTATGTCTTATTTCTAATTAATGCCAAGTAATAAGTTTTATCATCACAAATTAAGTGATACTGAAAAATAGCATTGCTCCTCAATTTAAATCTAAAGGGCACTTAAGTCACATTTTATCATTGATTGTCTCTATTATTAATATTCTTCACACATAAGGTAGACTTCTTCAACAATGGTCTTAAGTAAATAACATTTTTCTATGTCTACAACTCTTCCAAGTTGATTGTTGCTGGAAAGCAATCCTTTTCCCCTTTCTAAAATCTGGTCTGGCCTATAAATAACACTTGCCAATAGATTTTCAAAAACTGATAATATGTATCTATGAGGCCTTGTAAATTCTTGCAGGATCCTCTACCCCTCCACATAACAGTAAATATTTTCTGGCAGCTGCCTAAGTCCTTTGAATAAAAAGTGTCAATTTAGATAAATTGGGCAAAATATATATGGTAAGAATAGATTGAAAAGAAAAGCTTCTGTTGTAAATTTATTCTTCAAAGATCATAAATCCAACAGATACTCCTTTGATTGACTTCTAAATATATTATTTTGCTAATGGTTAAAAAATAAGTAGTCAGCTCTCATAGCTTGGCATAACAATCAATGACCTAAATTTGATTTTCAAATTCTTCCTTATCTTGAGAAGTACCTATAGAGAAATAACAAGTGTAAGGACATCCCTTATGTCTAATTTTTTTTTCTGCAAGAATTCCTCACTCTGCCAGATTTCTATGCTCACTAGATATTCATGCTGCAGGAAAAACCTACATTTTACTCCGTAGGCTCTGACCCTGATCTGGTGGATGACTCTCCACCATACCACCTTCCTCCCCTGTCCCTCTTGAGCAAACACAGCCTCCCAATGCAGATGGAGCCCAGGAAGCCAGAAAAGCAGCTTGACCTTCCTTTCTACTCTCTCTTCTTTATACTCATTAACAATTATTCTCATCTGTACAGCCCCTGTTACTCCTATAATCTTTCCACTACCAGCAAATTTTTTTTTAAATTTAAAATCTTAGGGAATCAAAAATTCATAAATCATTTTTGGCTTCAATATGAGCTGGTATTTTTGTTTAATTGATATGCTTAAAATATTTATTGTGGTCTGAGACTACAATTACAGGATTAATTTGTTCTTCTACTACTTCAGTAGATATAAAATACTTTTTGATGCCATTTGGAGAGGTAGCAGCAAATTGTATTTACCATGCAACAAACTGAGATTACAGAATGACAATAAAAACACCACCACCACCACCAACAACAACAACAACAACAACAAAAACATAAGAAATACACTTTAAAGTGCAAGCAGAAGAAGGCAAATTTGTTATAAAAATATGCTTTTAGTGTATGAGGAATCTGCATACTAAGTTCCAAAATGATTCCACAACTCTATGCTTCCCACTAACAGCAGACAAGGTTTATTTTTAGGCACATCATTTGTAACTGGTTGATTTCTTGATAGTAACCATTCTTGCTGGAGTGAGATGGAATCCTATTGTTTCAATTTGTATTGATCATCACTGATTGATCAATGCAAATGGTTAGTAATGTTGAAAAAATTTTTTATATATTTATTTGCTGTTTGAACTTCTTCATCTGAGAAGTATGTATTCATCTCATATTCCCATTTTTAGATTGAGTATTTAAATTTGGTGGGTATTATTTAACTTTTTAGTTCTTTGTGTATTCTAAGTATTAGTCTTTTGTCTGAGGAATAGCTGGAAAATATTTTTCCAACTGTGGGGGTTGTATCTTTACATTGTTGGTGATTTCTTTTGCTGTGCAAAAACCTTAAAAAATAGACAAAATGTGTCATTTGGCCCAGATAGTCCCCTTCTTGGTATTTTCCCAAAAGAATTAAAATTATCATACCACAGCTACATGTGTACACCAATGTTTACAGAAGCACAGTTTGTAATAATTGAATGTTGAAAACAGCCCATGTGCTTATAAACCAATGAATAAATATGTGGCAGTAGTACAATGGAGTACTACTGAACCAAAAAGAAGAACAATTGAGACATTTCCAGGTAATTGGATGTACCTTGACACCAAACTTTTAAAAAAAAGTGAAATACATTAGACTCATGCATATAAATATAACATTGTTTCTCTGTTATGAGAAACCAAAAGTTTAAATGACCAAAATTTATAACAGCTATTTTGAAATACAAAGAAATTGTTCAAATGGGAAGGGGAATGGCAGAGAGAGGAGAGGAAAGGAGGGAAGAGAGAAAATGAGAAAAAAGTGCAAAATGGAAAGAAAGCTCTTGTAAATAAGGAGAGGAAGAATAATTGAATGAAGGGGAAGGGAATGGGAAAAATTAAGAATCAAAATATATCATATAAAAGTACAAATTCCCTATGATGAATGTGGTCATTATGTATATACAAAATACACCAAAAACATTAAAAAATTGAAAGAAATATCCAAATAGAATAAAGAATATAAAAAATTTTTTACATATGATGTACATATTTTTCTATTTTGATGTGAGATTTTGAGTGATGAAAAAGAAAAAACAAAGAAAGAAAGATAAAGGCAAAAGCTAGAAAGTTTCAAGTATGCCAAGAAAGGGTGTGTGGTGGATGCTACTTATAGAAAGTAGGATGTTTGCTCCTGTTGGTTTGATTAAGCTTAGCCTGTTCCTTCTAAAAGCTGCAATGATATCATGATTGTTATGTTAAAATGATTTACTGTCTTTGACCTCATGTCTTTTCTACCAAGTTTTATAATTGTTCTCTGTTCACATTTTACAGGAATTCAACTTCTAAGGCAATCATTATTGACAAAAAATTAATAATAGTAATAAATGTTTCCTGGTTTTATTTTATATTTCAAGGTGATTGATATGTAGATATGATAAGATCAAACCTACTGCTCCCACTGCCACACTGATATAACTGATATCCTTGATATTCAACTGAGGTTAGGAGATCACAGTTAAGATTAACTGGTCTAAGAGGGAAGCCAGTATTTAAGCCCTTCCCTTCTAAGGTCAGTAAGACCCAGGACATGAGGGGATCTTTTTCAACAGAATCCTACAACTTTGTTGTGTTCCCCAATATTCTGAGTAGGGAGATAGTTAGACCTCAAAGGGAAGGTGTCAACCAAAGGTACAGTGTTCTTAAAAGTAGAGTCACCAGAGAAAATTATCTGTTACACTTCCATAAAAAGTAACCCATCCTGTGACCCATCCTGATAGGTAATGCTGATGAGAAACTGAGGTGATTTACAGATGATTCCAAATGTAAGACTGGTGATGGCCTTAATTAAGAGTAACTGACTTTAATATATATCAAGTGGTTAGTTTTCATTAACATAGATCTTTTTTTATTTGGTCTTGAACACCCAGAAGAAATGTGTATCCAAAGAGATGTAAAAGTAATGTAAATACAGATAAGACACACAAAAAAGGGGCTACAATCATTGACCCCTGCTGAAAGTTTCCAGACACACCAGTGATGGAGACCATTATGAAGCATCTCTGAGTAGGATTTAAAATTAATCAATTGGCCTTCTATATTTAATTGTGTATGTCCCAGGCCTAGGCTCCTTGCTTGGAAATGGGCATCAGATTCACAGTAAGTGAATGTTTAAGAATCACTGGTACCAACTGAGGCCTTAGAGGCCTGTGATGCCATAATACTTCAAAGGGAAAGACAAGACCACAGCTGAGGATGTGTGACTCCAACCCCAATTTACTAGAGACTGCACCTGAAAATATTTCACTCTGTCATAACTGTCCACCTGGAGATAAGACAGTGAAGTCTTTGTGCTGATGCTCCAGATTCTGGTCATTTTCTCATGTTTTTCTCAGTATCTCCTTCCTATCTTTGAAAACTAAATAAATACAAGCTGCCCGGAAAAGTTCTTTGTCTCAAACCCTAAGAGAATCTTGAATCCTGCTAGAGAGTTTTGATCCTCCTGGAGTTCTAAAAATTAGACAGCTTTTGTCTTATTTAAGCCTACACAATCCATTCATTCAGGAAACTGCAGGCCTGATCAGTGTGAGATATACCTGTAGACCAGTCTAACAACCAATGGGTCAAAACTGCAATTCAGTCCTTTTGAAACAGTGTCTAGATGTGGCTCTCTCCCCACTCTCTCTGTCCATTCTGATGGTATAGTCATGTGTTCTTTAATCTCTTGGTCTGCATCTTTGTAGAAGATAAATATAGAAGTTCAAGCAGTACAGAAAACAGGACCTCCTCCAGAGAACATAGAATTCATGTTCAAGGCACCATTGTGTCTTGGATTCTTTCCTTTATAGTGCCTGCTGTTCAAATCATTGATTATTGCCACACATAATCAGTTTCCAAAGCTTCTTACCTACAGGATTACAGCAGTTACACAAGTAGTTGACAAAAAACACATCAATATGTCCTCTTTCTATAATCTAGACAAATTTCCAACTACTGCTCCTAACCAGGAGGGAGTAGCTAAGAAAAGTATGCATTGCCTGTTTCTGCTATCTAACTGAAGAATTTGAAATGAAGCACTTTGACCACTGCTATTCTAGGCTGATCAGAGCTCACTCTAAACTTCTTCTAGCACAGACTCATATCATCCCTGCTATTAATAATAACCATTACATCTTGTATTTTTTCAAACTTCATTCTTGTTAGGTAGGTACAACCCCTGTCCTTGAACTCCCCTTCCCCATGGTCCTATACAAAACCCCATAATCTGTAGGAGTGGATCTGGCCTGACCCCAGTGCAAAAGCCATTGTGCTCAAGTTTGTTCTGAAATAAATAACCTCTGGAGAGTTCTTACCTTTGGTTTTTGTCTTGTTTTGTTTTTCCTAACAGGTATGAGCTAGTGAAGAAATAAAAAGAAAATAATAAGCCTCTTGGAGTCCTTTTCTGGAGATAGCAATTTAAGGACAGTTATCTTTACCGTAAGAATTTATTTATTTATATTTTGGTACCAGAGATTGAACTTGCTAGGCAGGTGCTTATGCCACTGAGATACATCTCCAGCCCTGTAAGAATATATTTAAAAGAAAAACATCCTTCCATTTTTGTAATTTCTTTGCATTTTTATAATTTCTTTGCATAAGGTATTTTTTGCTTAATTGATTATAAGATTGATATTTTAAAATTTTTATATCATGATACTATTCTTCTAAATAAACATAACTATTTAAAATGTCATTGAGTGCAAGTTTGTGAATATGGAATTATTATATTACACTATAAGTCAAAAAGATTTTCACTGCTATGTTCAGCAGAAAATATTAATGATCTTGATGAGCTAAGAGGTAAGGGAAATGTTATCAGAAACCTCTTGTTTTGTGGGATGGGTAATCTAGGTGATGAAAATCAGAAATTCACCAGGAAGTGATCCATTTATGAAAATTATTTATTTATAAACTTAGAGATCCTGAAAGCTAGAATGTGTTTTATGCTTAATTATTTTTCTTTCTTTCCAGAATTTTACCTTCAGACCCCTCTTTTGCTGAACATTTTATGTTTTCCATATTAAGAATGATGATATTTTCACATATCCCAGATTAGTTATATGGCATTAAAAACAATCAATATCAGTAGGTATGACCAAATGTCATGAGTGGGAAGAAATACATTCATAATAATTTGAATCAAAATAAGGTACAGTGTAGAACTGCTTTGAGTTTAACTTACTTCATTTGAAAAATTGGTGGGATATAACCAAGATCTCTTAGATAACAATATAATGTAAAGTTGAAATTAGTTTGAAAAATAATGAATAGAAATACAGACATATACAAAAATATGTTCAACTGAGTTTTTAAAGCTACATTAAGATTGGCTAGTAACAAACAAACAAAAACTACAGAGTACTTTCTTATTTTTGCACTACATAACTTTCACATTAAATTGTGTAAATCTTTATACACTCAGATACTATAAAAATTTGATGTCATGTAAGACATGAAATCAAGCCATTTACTCATAAACATCATTCTCTTACCTAATCTTTTCTCTATAATGCCCTTTAATTTCCTATTAGAATCGTTTCCTAAATTTTCATAGTATGTAAATGATGCAATTATCACCTCAGCCAGACACCTTTATTTTTCTTTTATCGTGTCATTGATAAAAGTAGAATATAGCCAAACCTTCAAAAACTTTAATAGTTAACCATTTATAATAAGTGACACCTTTTGCATTAACAAGACACCAGAAAATGTCTGTGTAAGAAGTGTCAGAATGAAATACCACAAGGCTGACTTTATATTGAGAATCTTTATAGCAGAATGCATAAGTCTTCTCACATGTGGCCTATTATCCTACTGTGAAGATCATAAGGGAAATAATTGCTAAAGGGTGTATCCAGCTGATTCTCCATTTTATCTTTATATTTATGAGAAGAAGATAAAGGGCAGTGTTCAATCTAGCAAGATCAGAGTTTATGGCTCCTGTTGGATACTAGTTTTAAACTTGTGCAATACAGGTTATCTTTCCTAACAAACTGATAAAATGTGAAGATGAATAATTTAACCCTTCTCTAATTAAAATATATTTTCAATGGCATATAAAAGCATCAGAATTAGTCTTTTATTCTTCTTTCTTTTACATGGCATGAAATCACATTCCACATTTAACAAATGGAAAATAAAAGCAAACTTTTGAATTTGATCACATGGAGATATTTATAAATAAATGGATGCAACTTGAGACCATATTCATATGCGAAATAAATCAAACTCACATGTATAAATACCGTATAGTCTGCCTACTGTAAGAAATGGTAAGAGTACATAAGATTTTATGGTAATGATGATTCCCCATTACATTGCTTTGAATCCTTATAATTTTTTTCATTCATTAGTTGGAATTGTTTTATTCTGTTTTGTTTGATTTTATTGTGTGATGATATGAACAGCTATTTTGAAGAAAACAAGACATTATGGCAGCCATTGCTGATTTAATATCATCTTGCTTTGAAGTCCTACCATGCTTTTCTTCTTCTATTACCATTGGTTCTATCCTGTTGTGTCTTATTGGATTTCAATATGTGTGATAGTATATACAAATTATTTATGGAAAATAATATATTATAGTAGCCATTGTTCATTTTCTGTTTTTTGATTCAGAATGCACTGTAATACTTTCATTCTCTTGAATGGTTTTATACTATTTTGTTATGTTTGATATTATTGTTTGTGAAGCTATGCTCAACTATTTCAAAGAAAGAGACACTATGGTAGCTACTGTTAATATCTGGTTGTCTTGTTGTGAAGTATTGTGTTGCTTACATTGCTGTGTTCTGATCTCCTTTGTTCTGTCCTCTTTTGTTTTATTCTCTGTAAAATAAAAAAATAAATAAACATAAAGGCACATTAAAACAGAATTGAATAAAGAACAGAAACAAACTGTGGAAACATCTTCACTAGAAACACTGTATTTACCTGATTCAGGAACATTATCATTTAACACAGGAATTTTTTCAGAAAACTTTTGATACTTGGAAGAATTTGCGATATTTTGTTTCTGCAACATAGGGTCAAACTTGTTACATATAAAAAAATAAGATCTAAGAATACATTCTTATGTTTTCTTCTGTTATAATGTACTTGATAATATGAATAAAAATAACTAATGTGTACTTTGTATTTATTTACTCATTTTCATTTATTCACACTGTATTCTCATATGGCAACATTACAAAGCAAGTAAATATGCAATTTTACATATCTTTCCTATTTTTAATGATATACTTTCTAAATTATTTATGAATTCTTAAAGCTCAATGTGTTATTGGTTGCTTTAATAGGTATTGATTTAAATGATTAGTAGTGATTATAGAAGAGTGTAATACAGGTCAGTATTTTAAATTTTACATGCACTTATAGGCAACATTCTGTAGGAAATAAGATTCACATATAACTTTGATAGTGTTTTCACTATCCCACTGTGTTGAAATGTAAATATACTTAGTTTAAAATATAATTATTCTAATATGTTATACAAATAAGCTTAAGTGTGTCTTTAAAATGTCGAGTTAATCAACAATAAAATACTGTATGTAAATTAAAGTAGGGAATTCAATAAGTTGTTTGCTTGATATAACTGATACCTGGATTAATTTTCCTAAAACTCTAAGTAGTTTTTCTTTTACTTTGGTAAAATTATACTTGATTATTGATGAAAAATGAAGTTTATAAAAGCATTATTAATACATCAATGATGCAGCATTCAAAAGGAATCTTTCTAGAGTATTAACTGTCAACTATATTTTGCTCAGTGCATCATAAAAATCTGACAAGGTCAGTGAAACTTACTTTCAAAATATTTAGATTGATGACATTTCCATCAATTGGGTCAGGAGAATTTCATATTTTAGGACAAGCTGCGGATTCCTATTAGTCTCAGTATTGTTCATATGACTTAAATCTTAGGCAAACAAAAGCTAACTCTGGCCCTTTTGATTTCTGTTTTTTTCACTCAAAGGAGTGAAAGAAACAGAAGGAGCACTTTAATTAAGTGAAGACTAAACCTCATTCTCTATATTTTACTCCTTAGTTTACAATTTAACTTTACATGTCAGATTAGAAAAGTAAAACATATTAACAAAAACTGTATAAATTTCCTTATACATTTATGTCAAAGCCACAAAGTGTACAGGTCGCTATGTTGTATATACTCTTTATCCCTTATGTGTATTCTTACATATATCTTGTATAGTAATAAAAATAAATTTGACATCAATGTTTTTCTCAAATTGTAAAACAGCTCCATACCTTCTTACATATTTTATAAAGTAGTTTATTTTTATGGTAATGATGAACTTGTGTTAACTATTTAACAAAATGTATAAAAATTAAATGCATTACATAAAATCTAAATACTTCTCTAGTGGGCTTTCTACTCAAGAATGCTCTTCAATATTGTTTGATACTGTAAAAATATTTCTTAAGAAAACAACATTTCAGGCATATAAAATGAATCTGAACAATAAAAATAAAAATTCATCATTCCTTATTAGTAAAATGAATTTTATCACTGAGAAAATATTTTGATTTAAAATGTATATAACAATCATCACCATAGAATCAAAATAAAAAAAATGATCCTACATAATGACTTAAACAGGCATTGCTTTATATTTCCTACTAGTAATAAAAGTGCAGTCTTATGATTTGTGATTTTTATATTTTTAATAATTAATTATCATTAGACATAAGAGTTATGTTACACATTTTTCTTAGTGAAATTAAAAAAATCTTTTAAATTATGCTCTGGGATTTTCTTAGAATAAATGCTAAACATCTAAAGCATTTCAACAGTATTTCTATTTATCTCATTTGAACACTATACAAATGACAAGCAAATAACTGCAGAAATGCAAGCAAATTAACAATTTTCAGATTTAAGTCTGGAAAGGTTACTGCAAAATATTAGATTTATCCTCACACTGCTCTTTACTTTGCACACACATTATTGCCAGCCTGAAAAAACTGCCTGGGATTGTGAATGACTGACATGGTGATATAACTTTAATTATATTCCATGCACTCTAATATCTTGGTCAATATATTAGTAATGTATTTTTATGAATTTTTAAAACACAGTTTAGCTTACTATAAGCATCGTTAGCATTATTTCATTTTACCTGCATGGTTACTCCTGGAAGAGGGTATTAGTTTCTGTTTATGAAGGCACTGAGAATTAGAGGCTAAGTATTTTTACAAGCGTCATTCCTGTAATATAAGCGGAGATAGAGCAAATACTTCTCTGTTTCCTTCAAAACTTCTCACTATGTATACTTTTATTTCTATCAGCCTCTACTCAACTTCTTTTTAGGAAACAGCCCTTTGATTTTTTTAAGAAAGAAAGAAGAACAAAAAATGATAATGAGAAAAGGACATCATAACAGTTTTCTACTATCATACAACACATTTTTCACTTCCATGTGAATTTCTTGAGAGTGGGAGCATGTATTAAATGTTTTTAAAATGTTACAATTTTTAAAAGGCCCAATGAGAACAGTAAAAGTGAGGAATCTTAGTTTTACTAGTGATTAAATGATTCACGATTCACATAATCTTAAAGATTGGACCATAACCTAGTTAATATTGTTTCAAAAAAACATAGGCAGAGATTAATAAATCTTCCAATTTTTCAAAGGGAGCCATAAATTTAAATTTGTGAGCAAAATTTGATTTTAAATTTCATTGGAGCTGAAAATTAGAGTCAAATCATGCCTTTCTATCTAGAGTCTCATTCTTTCCAGACTATTCTCTGACTCTTGACAAACCGTATTCCACAGCAACAGAATCTATCAATGACTTTTGTGTTATCTTCTAAATATGTATCAATTTGTATCTTAATTGAGCTTTCCCTCAGCAGTTTAAAACTTCCCATATGTGTATTTATTAAAGGCCTCCTCCTCTTGTTTTTCTATTGGTCTTTAGTCTCTATGTTACCAAGCTCATTCATGACCATACTTCAGGTAGCAACTGTTTCACTCATAATTTCAAAGCTTAAGCATTTAGTGTGCAGATTCCATTTTAAAATTTATGGGAATATTTATATTCCTCAAATTCACATAATCATGATAAAAGTGTTAATTCCCCAAATACATGGATTTTTAAAAATTTTGGTAATATCATTGCAACACTGTTCTTTTAGGACCTTTATTGTTTCATTGTACTTTTAATTATATAATAATTTATTTGGCTCATATAACGTATTGCCCACAAGAGTATTCTATAGGGTTAATAATTTCATCTTTCATTTTCATTATGGCTTTTTAATACCTAAGTTGTTGCTTGGCATCACATATTTTTTTCAATAAAATAAATTATTGCCTCTCAGGTCCAGATTTTTCCTCAATATAATTTTACATAATGAGTACAAACCTCTTTTCTCACATTGATAATAATAGGAAGCCTTCTCAGCAGAGAGCACTGGAGATAGAGAAGAAAAGGACTTCCCCATTAGCGCTGGGTTGGCTGGTAGGAGTGCAACCACTTACTGTGTTGCTTTACCTGAGGTTGGGTCTCAGCAACCAAAGCCTGATTTCTCATAAACCCTTCCCCACAGACATCATGAACTACAAGTGCCCACCATATAAGTGCTCTGATTCCCTTTGTTACTCCTTTAAATCTTTATATATCACTGGTAGCTCCTTCTGTATCCCTCACATAGGTCCACAGAGATATCCACTGGAGTTGTGTATGCTAAGGGTGGAAGACTGCTTCTGACCCTGGAGAGTTAGTGAGTTTCTCTGCTACCCAGGGTGCTACTATTGTACATTCAATAACCAGAGTCTGAGGGAGAGGACTTCCTTCTGTGTTTGACTTCATAGAAGCACTCTCTACTTTAGCCCTAGGTTACCATGAAAAATTCTAGATTCTACATTACTAATCTTTTGTATTACATTTTTTCCTGTTCAGAGCATTTCTGAGATTACTACTTCTTGTCAACATAGATGGATGCAAATTCAAGAAACATTTTTGGTTGAATGAATGACTACACAATCCAAGTTAGTTTAATTACCCTGGAAAATCTGAAAGTTTTTTTTTTTAATTTCTAAGAATGATAATTTTAGGTCAAAATATATACCACTCTTTAATCAAAGTTTGTCAAATGTTATAATTGTTTCTGAGTTATAACATCCCAAAATATTTTTATCTAGAAAAAAATGTGCATTTTTATCTAGAATAAATGGTTTGTGTCTAGATGTCCCCATAAAGTCTCATGTAGTCATGGGAGAGGAGGCTTTTCAGAGGTGCTGAATCAATAATTTTTGGGTAGATTCACAGTCCAATGGTGGGACTAATAGTATGTTTGCTATACTTGCTCTCGGACAGTTAACCTGCATATACTATAATGGACTGAAAGAGGCTTGTCCCTAATCTCTCTCCCTTATTATTTTAATTGTCTTCTGCCATTATGAACTGCTGCCCTTTGCCATGAACTACCTTGACTGTAGCCAGTTCACTATGAACTGAATCTTCTACAAATTGTGAAGTGAATAAATCTTTCTTCCTTTAACTTTGTGTGCTGGTTACTTTGTTTTAACAATGAGAACAAACCTAGTTAAAATAGAATGGTACAAGATTGGGGTCATTTCTGTGACTCCTGACCATGTGGTTTAGATGCTCTTGGGAATGGGTGAAGGGAAGAGTTTGTAAAGGTTTGGAGATGCCTGCTGAAAAAGTAGCACTGGAACACTTTAGCCTGTACTGTATGGGAGATTCTGGTCAAAAGAAAGATCAAAAAGACAGTAAAGACTAGGGTTAGGAACTTTCTTCTGGGAATGACTGTATCAGCTGCCAGATCCAAATGATGTGTGTCATACCTTGATAGAAAGTTTGTCTGCATTTTTCTTCTGTCCAGAAACTTTGAGAATAAGATTAAGGGAAGTGGATTTACTAACCTTGAAGAAGACATTTTGAGGTAGTCTAATATTGAAGTAGTGGCATAACTATTGTTGGGGGCTTTTCACCAGATTTATGTTGAAAATCAAGAGCAAAGAGTTGAGCAGAATGATTTAATTTTTTTTCCAAATCTGTTTTATTTCAAGGGTAAAAGACAGAAGAAGAAGGAGGAGGAGGAGGAGAAGGAGAAGAAGAAGTATCGGGTACTGCCCTAGATCCCTGATCTTCCAAGTGAGTGTATGGCAGAGGTTAAATAAAAAGAAACAATTGTATGATTTTTTAGGGGCAGCTCCAGAAGGATCAAAACCCTTTAGTTGAGCTCCTTGCAACTCTGAGGGCTAAGATCAAGTCTTCTCTGGATTAGCCCACTTTATTAGGACCAAGGACAAAAGGTGAGAAAACTGAGAAAAGCACAGGACCTTGGGAGTTGCTTCAAGGACTTCTCCAAGTGGTAAATTATGCCAATTTAGGAGAACCATCTTATCTCCAAGATAACATTCATGGTAGGATTGAGACTATAGGAGTGAACTTCCTTTAACTGCTGTCTCCATTTACTTAATTAGTGGAGGAGCCAAAGTATCTATAGCTTATCTTGCCCTTTGAGGTGTCTCTGGCCTCATTGGCTACTATAAGCCTCAGCCAAGATCAGTGATTCACAGAGGTTCACTTACTATGAATCAGCTCCCGTTGCCAGGCAAGGGGCTGAGGCATAGGACAGATTCACAAATAAACATAGTAAGCCAATTAGTAAAATTTAAATCCTGCT